>ML809624.1:15562-35639 GCA_009831015.1 Picea engelmannii | reverse complement strand
ATATATATATATATATATATATATATATATATATATATATATATATATAACTAAAAACCCTGAAAGCAACTATTATGATTACTATGACATCAATATGAGAATTGGTCTTATAATAACATAAAGCAAGTTAAGTAAATTATATTAGTGTACAAAAGTTAAGTGAATTATATTATTGTACCAAACTAAACAAGAAATTGATTATTGGCCAACAACTTTCCATCAGAGATCCAATTTCAAACATCATAAATGTAGAGGCTAATCGGTGATCAATGGACAAATATAAACTAAACTCCTACAACAAAGTATGCATTAACAACATGAAAATTACCAATTGAGATTTGTAATATGTAAAAAAAAACGTACAAAAAGAAAGGACACGGGCGTTATTATCCTCTCTCGCAATTCTTCGCATGCATTGTTTGGTACAAGGATCACATGCCTTGAACTTCGAAGACACATTGACTTCAAGTCTATCTGAGAGCTTCTTCCTCAACCTAAATTATTTACAACTAAAAAGGAATCAACAAAAATAATCACATGTACTCTTTGACATCTGCCATTTTAAACCATCCTTGACATTCACCATTTCAGCTTAAAAATAGAGAAGATAAAATGGAGTTTCAATCGGGTTCTTCACCTTTTATTGAAAGCAACGAAATCTACGAGGAAATCCTTCGCTAATGATGAGGACGAAGCCCTAGATCTAGCCACTGATGAAGTGGAACTTCTCGATGAGTCCTCCTGGCATCAACATAATAAAAAAATAAAAGTAAAAATAAAATAAAACGTGGAACTTCTTTATGCGTCCTCTCCTAGCATCAAGCTAAGAAAAAAAAATAGAATAAAAATAAACCTTCAAACAAGTGCCTCCTAGCATCAACATAATAAAAAAATAAAAGTAAAAATAAAATAAAACGTGGAACTTCTTTATGCGTCCTCCTAGCATCAAGCTAAGAAAAAAAAAATAGAATAAAACCAAACCTTCAAACAAGTGCCTCGCATCAACATAATAAAAAAATAAAAGTAAAAATAAAATAAAACGTGGAACTTCTTTATGCGTCCTCCTAGCATCAAGCTAAGAAAAAAAATAGAATAAAACCAAACCTTCAAACAAGTGCAAGCACTAAAATTAAGAGCATATAACTTTCAAATTGGTGTAGCATGCAGTGAATTTCATAACAAAAGCAAGCAGTTATAATTTACCCCTCGGAGGGGTTAGACCTTTTATTTTTCAGATCAGTAGCATTGGATAAGCAATTACCAAAGTAATTGGCAGTTTCAGGTCTTCTCTTTGGTGAATTAGCCATACGGATTTGATGAATTATTGAAGGGGCTATTTCGCTGCGTATCTTCCATGGAAATTGCAGTTGAAGAGCCCCAGTAGGAACGATCTGCAACTTGGGGGCTTGATGGAATGGGACTCCCCTTGACCTTCGCATTGAACTCGCTCCCTCAGAGGGTCAATTCCTTTGAAGAAACAACTGAGGATGAATATGTTTGTCGAATATGTATGACGTCGGGAGACTCGGAGAATCCTCTGTTTTACCAGTGTGCATGCAGTGGAAGCATCAAATATGTTCATCATGATTGCCTTCTTCAGTGGCTCAATCACAAGAATGCACGACAATGCGAAGCATGTTGACACCCAATTCATATTCCTGGCATTTAATTCCCTCGCAGACAAACAATTTGTTGGGTTTTTCTTTTGCCCACTTGATTTTCATAGACATATGCAAAAGAAATATATGATCAAGACCTCTATTTCTCTTGTATTACAAGTATATGGAGATCAAATAGCTAGAAAATTATTGTTTCATATGAACTCAATAATCTGTTACAAATGTACAGATGATCCAGAATGGATCTCGGAAGCAAAATGTGTCCAGGAAATCCTAAAAATCAAAGTGCTCAGAATCGCTTCAAATCGAACGTGTGTAGGCCTCGTTGTTATGAACCCAACGCAATTTGAACGGGCTCAAACAAACACCATATGTGAAAGATATCATGGTCTGTTTGTTTTGCCAAACAAGCAAAATTTTGATGATTGTGCAGTCTGTACAATCCGTACAATGCTAACGTCGCAGCTAACTGTACAGGTCGTGCAGACGTACATTGCTCTAACGTGGCAGCTAACTGTACAGTGACGTAGCAGGTATATTGGCATGCTGACTGGGCAGAAAGGTGGATGAATTATTGGTTGACACGTGTCCTTGTGAGGGCGAATGCAATGGTGCCAAGTGGCACCCCTCCATTGGTTGATTTGTTTAGGAAAACATTTATGGCTCCACGAGAGTCGAACCCGTGACCTCCGGTCCGGGCGAACGCTTTGGCAGGGTCAGGCTACCAACCCGCCCACGATGGAACTTAACATGTATAGGTGCTTTATAATATTTAAAGTGTGTGGTTTGTTATGGCCACAGAGTAAAGGGTCAGGGCTAGGCCCCAGCCTGTGGTTCCTTACCACACATATGATCATGCCTCTTGGTGAAAGGACCACTCTAGTGAACAACCCCGACACGGTGGAATTCCATCTAATCGCAATATATGACCTAGACCTTCCATTGTTTGGCGTAGATATAAGGGGATATCGCCAGGTCGGTCGAGCTAGCCCGCCAACCAAGGCATTTATCCAGAAGATAGACCAGGGGGTTTCCGAGATATGAAGGGGCGTGTGGGAGCGATGGAACCAGGCCATATGACCACACCTGCAACCAAGGGTCAGGAGTTAAGGGCCAAGGACTAGGGCCAGCTAGTCCAGGGCCAGATGGAGGGCGCCCATATGACCAGGAGCCTGGACATAGGGAGTTGCACCCTATTTTAGCACAAAAGTAGGTATTTTGACCTTATTATATAAGTTTTATGGTATTTTAGCCAGTTTTGAGGGATTTTGGCCATTATTGGAGGATCTGGAGCTCTTTTTGAGGCCAGATCTTGGGGGGAAGTTGGGAGTTTGTTGTCAACTACAAGATTATATAAACCAGAGGTTCTTGGCAGCCTAGAGGGAAGTTCAGAACATGAGAAATGTTTTAGAATTGTGAATCCAAAGACTTTTTTTATGCAAGGAAGCCATCAAGGAGGGGAACTTTGCAGGCCAATTCTGGGAGCTTCACTCAACCATTTTCAGTGTCGTCAGTTGTGTTGGATTCTTGAGGTCGAGCATAACACAGCCAGACCAGTTTGTAATCCATTTGACACTTTTCAAATGTCCTTTTGAAGAGAAATAAGAAAGCCTCACCCACTGAGACAAAGGCCCGGAGACGTAGGCAAATCTTGTCGAGTTGCGTTAACAACTTTGTTGTTATGGTTTGTTGATTCTTTGTGCTTACTTTTAGAGGTACATTCTTATTATGGTTGCCATATTATACCATTAATTTCTTCCTTTTTCTTCAATTCCTAAATGGTTAATGAACTCGTGTTTTAAAAACTTGACCATAGTCTTTAAAATATCTTTATGGATTAAGTGGTATCAAAGCCAGTTGATGGTTGGTTTTAAGTTTGCATGATTACCAGGGAAAAGCTCATCTCAAAGTGAGAAAATGGCATCTAAAGAAGGACTTTCTCAAGATGAGAAGGATTTTCGAAATACTCTCTTTGCAATGGTAGAGATGGTGAAAGTGTTGTATGAAGATTACTTGGAACAAAAGAGATCGATTCAAGGGAAATCTTCAAATAACGACAAAAGCAAAGAAGAATTGAAGGAATCGTCTTCTACACCCAATTCAGAAATCGTCTCTGAGGTTTGCAGTGGAATTCATTCATCAATTTCTCATTGTTCCCATCAAGATGGTTCTTTTGGTGCTTTTAAAAAACATACAAGAGGTATACGTTTGAAATTGCTAACCAAGATGGGTTATGAAGGAAAGGGCCTTGGAAATAAGGGCCAAGGTATTGTTAATCCCATAGAGGTTGTGGAAAGACCTTATTATTTAGGATTGGGATATGGTGAAGAGGAGTTTGAAGAATGCTCCAAAACAATGGAAGCAAGTGATGCTTCAAATGACCAGCTTAAGTCATTGCGGGAACAATTCACGAACGGTGATGATGTATCACTCCTTGATGGTGATAGTGAATGCAAGTCATCTCTAAAGAAAAGTGAAGATAAGAAAGAAAGGTATAATGGTCATGGTTGTTTCAAATCTTCTTTTGATTATAAAAAGCATAATCGTGTAATTCAAAACTTGTGGAATATGTATCCTTGTATGTTTTATCATTCACCTAAGCATTGTGTGGCCAAGTGTTGGAAGAGACGATATTTGTATAGGAAATTTATGTCGACCAGGAAGGAGACACGACATAAAGACTCAACTCCACAATGGAAGAAAGAGAAGGGAAAACAAGTTTGGATGTCGAAAAATCACTGCACTTATTGCAACAAAGGTGGACATCAAAAGGCTGAATATTGGAAGCTTAATCTGGAGCTTCGTCCAAAGAAGGAAAAAAATATTGTGCATGTACTCATAAAGGAAGAGGCAGTACCAGCGAAGCAAGAGGAACAACATGAAGGAAAGAAACCATTCACTTGGTTTTTCTAGAAGTGGATGTCACATCTTCATTCTATTTTGCTTCCATTAATGTAATCATACATGTTTTAATGATGACCTGTCATAACATCATTTTGTACAACATAGTGTTTTCTTTTATCCTTATGAGTATGTAATCAGTAAGGTCAATTTTGTAACCTTTTGGAGGACCAAAAGGTATTAGTGAGGAGGCATGATCCAGAATGGATCTCGGAACCAAAATGGGTCGAGGAAATCCCAAAAATCAAAGTGATCAGAATCGCTTCAAAACGGACATGTACGTAGGCCTCGTCATTATGAACCCAGTGCAACTTGAATGGGCTCAAACGGACATCATATGCGAAAGATATCATGGTCTGTTCATTTTCAAACAGGCAAAATTTTGATGACTGTGCAGTTCGTACAGTGTTGGCGTGGCAGCTGACTGTACAAGCCATACGGCCATACAGTGATGTGGCGGGTACATTGGAATGTTGACTGGGCAGACAGGTGGATGAATTGTTGGTTGACATGTGTCCTTGTGAGGGCGAATGTAATGGCACCATGTGGCCCAATCTTGGGCTGCCACGTGGCACCCCTCTGTTGGTTGATTTGTTTGGGAAAAATTTTATGGACTCCATGGGAGTCGAAACCGTGACCTCCAGTCCAGGGGAATGCTTTGGTAGGGTCGGGCTACCAGCCCACCCACAATGGAACTTAACATCTATAGGCGCTTTATAATATTTAAAGTGTGTGGTTTGTTAGGGTCGCGGAGTAAAGGGTTGGGCCTAGGCCCTAGCCCGTGGTTCTTTACCACATATATGATCATGCCTCTTGGCGAAAGGACCAATCTAGCGAACAACCTCGACTCGTTGGCATTCCATATAACCACATCATATGACCCGAACCTTCCACCATTTGGCACAGATATATGGTAATAGCACCCGGTCGGCCGGGCTAGCCCATCGACCAAGGTGCGTATCCAAGAGCTAGACCAGGGGGTTGTCGAGGTATGAAGGGGCATGTGGGAGTGTTGGAACCAAGCCATATGGCCATGCCTGCGACCAAGGGTTGGGAGCTAAGAGATAAGGACCAACGCCAGCCAGTCCAGGGCCATATGGAGGGTGCCCATATGACCTGAAGCTCGGACAAAGGGGGATGTGCCCTATTTTAGCACAAAAGTGGGTATTTTGACCTTATTATATGATTTTTATGGTTATTTTAGCTAGTTTTGAAGGATTTTGGCCATTATTGGAGGATCTGGAGCTCTTTTTGAGGCCAGATCTTGGGGGGAAGTTGGGAGTTTGTTGCCAACTTCAAGCCTATATAAACCAGAGTTCTTGGAATCCTAGAGGGAAGTTCAGAACATGAGAAATGTTGTAGAATTGTGAAGCCAAAGACATTTTTTATGCAGGGAAGCCATCGAGGAGGAGAACTTTGCGGGCCAATTCTGGGAGCTTTGCTCAACCGTTTTCAATGTCGTCAGTTGTGTTGGATTATTGAGGTCCATAAAAACACATCCTTACTAGTTTGTAATCCATTTGACACTTTTATGATGTACTTTTGAAGCTTTGAAGAGAAATAAGAAAGCCTCACCCACTAAGACAAAGGCCCGGAGACGTAGGCAAATCTTGTCGAACTTCGTTAACAACTTTGTTGTTATGGTTTGTTGATTCTTTGTGCTTACTTTCAGATCTACATTCTTATTATGGCTGCCATGTTATATCATTAATTTCTTCCTTTTTCTTCAATTCCTAAATGGCTAATGGACTCATGCTTTAAAAACTTGACCATAGTCTTTAAAATATCTTTTCAAATCAACGAGGGCAGGTGGTTTCTTAATCTTTTGCTGGTGCATGTGGATTCAAACGAAGATAAGTGCACCATTTACTACGATAACATCTTAGGGAGAAGAGACAGGATTTAGGTTTTTTAGGTAGTTCTCTGTCAATTCTCTAGAGTCAGATTCAGGTGTTTAGGCTAGGAGAGATATCATTTCGGGGAAAAAGGACAAGATTTGGGTATTTCTATGTCAATTCTCTAGAGTCGATGATAAATTTGTAGAGCTTAATGTAAAGTTTGACTAACTATTATGAGGAAACTAACGAGAAATTTTTTTTAACATAGGAGAATTTTTTTTTTAACATAATTGAGTCAAACTCGTTTGACCGCTAACCAATCACTATATTCCCTGCTTTGGCAGGGACTAATAAAAAACGACAGTTTTTTTTTTTAATTTAGGAGCAACATATAGTAGATAAATGCATTGTATTTTCATACTATATAATATCATCTAAATAAGAATTTTCCTAAAAGACAGTGATCTCTATGTATCACTCTCTCTAGCTAGAGAAAGGAGGCCCCATTTCATACATTACTAGTCATTCTTTCTTCATTGTAATTTTCTATACGACATTCTCTTTATGAAGACAACTAATTGTCACTTTCAAGCATTGTTAGTTGAAGTTAACTCCAATTTTTTCGAGTGAAATTAGAGAAAAATCCTATAATACTCCATAACAAAATTCTTGAATTCTAAAATTTACAAATGTGAAGAGAACAAAATTCTTGAATTCTAAAATTTACAAATGTAAAGGGAACCGGTGACAAGGAACAAACAAAACACTTCCTAGGTGTATTCTTTAATCGAAATGGCAATTATTATGTCTATTTAATTGCACATAATTAGAGAAATTGGCATGCCTTCTTTTGAGGGATTTTGATTTTGCGGAGCCCAATGTGCAGTGTTCCTCTATTCAAAATGGACATTGATACTACACCAAACATTGATAATAGTATACAATAAGAGCACCAACAAAGAGAAAAAAAAAGAAGCGTTGGGGGCATATGCACACTGAGGGGTTGATTGCACCTACAAAACCTAAGATATGGAGGAACACATATCCACAAAAATGATATTCAAATGAAAACAGGGATTGTAGTCTTAAGTACTATTTTGGATGGTTGAGGTAGATAAATGACCCTGGAGTGTCATGTGGTTTAGGGTTCAAAGTAGGTGGAAGATGGTGATTATAATAGAGGGTATAGGACATGCGGTTTATAATGCATGAGGTCCCATATATCCATGTGGTAGTGGCACAAAGGAGCTTCAATGCTTCCATTTCGAGGCAAGGTTTCTTTTGCTTGATACTCATGGGGTCCTTCTGAAGGTTATGTTATTGCTCAATGAATTTACTTCTATTTGGCATCCATGGGGTTTTTTTGGTGGCATTGTTTCTACATGGTGACGAAAGTATCCTATTGGGTGGCGACCGTGCTTGATATTTTGTAGGTGTTGGCTCAGAGATATTTTTTCAGTGTTCTCTATCCTTAGTTCTGTGGTTTCATTTTGGTGGCTACTCAACATGGGAATGTAGTTTTGAGGGATGGAATTTGTGGTTTGAGTGGAAACTTCCTCAAACCCTAATAAACTACTTCCCTAGATAATGCTAGAGTCTCAGTAAGTCTTACAACCTTTGCTTATAGCCATTTGGAATTGGGGTTTACTTGTTTTGAATTGGTCTCAAGTAATGGGAGGATTTCAGTGGCTCAACCCTCTTTCTTCTAACAAGGTGGCACTCTTTTTGTTTCCACTACTTTTTCATATGTTTGGCATCCCCTGCATGGTAATGGTGCAGAGATTAAGATATTCCATTGTTCAAGGATGGCTCACTGACTTTGAACCTCTACTTAGGGTGGAACTCATGATCTCAAATTTCTTCTAAAGACTCAAGACAATCTATTGATAACCCTAAAGAAAGTATACAACTTCATTGTGAACTGTCATCACTAATTATTGAATGACATCTTTTAGTCTTTTTTGTGGTAGTTATGCCCTAGAACACTATGATTTTGTATTTGACACATCATGCTCAAAGTTGTTAATATACATACATACATATATATATATATATATATATATATGAGTACTCCTCCTAAAAATAAAATGAGTGTACTTTTTTCACTAAAAAAAGAGAAAATGATACTCAAATGAGTAACGAGTTTGATTGAATTGAATACAAGTGAGGGAGAGACCCATTTTTCGTACAACTCTTGACTAATCAACTCTCATTAACTTAGTGGTGAGTCATCAATAAATGTAACTAATAACTCTCCACTGACTTAATGAAAACCATGAGTAGCTCACAACTCTCAACTAACTTAGTGATTACTTATTGATGACTCAAACATCAAATTAATGAACTTATAACTAAAATAGATTTTCAAAACACTTGAGATCTCTTGACATAAACAATATTGTACAAAATATCAAATGACTTCATTATTAAAAATCTATATATAGATAGAGGTGTTTATGTCATATAAGTAATTCCAAGACCACCTCATAACTATGGATTGATTTGCATACATGAAAATATCATGTTTAGGAACACAACACAACACATGTCAATGATACACATGATCGCATCATGGCTTTGGGCCTTTCGATGGGTTCAAGCAATTCCATGAAGTTGTAGTGTGATGGTTAGAGTGAAGTACCATGCTACCATGAAGAGGAGAGGGAAAGCGGAATTGCCACTTGATTTTAGGGAAAATTTGAGAAACCCTAAGAGAGAGGAAGAGAGGAAGAAAAAAGTTGAAGGGAGGGCCACTAAGTTAATTAGGGTTTATGTCACACAAGGTCGTAGATAAATTAGGGTAATTCAATCATGGTTCAACAAAAAATAGGAAGTAACAACAAATTAACAAAGGAAAGCAAACTAATTAGGTTTAATTTAACAATTTCCTTTGTTGAACTAATTAAACTAATTACTCAAGAAGACACGTGGATGAAAAGAAAGGAACTTCACTAAAAAAATGATGTTGTATGTGTTGGCATTTCTTGGGCTAAAGATGAATGATGCAACATGCCTCCATGAGAGATTTGATCCACCCAAATGAACCTACACATACATGTCTTCTTGCAAAACAAAGTGATATTGATCTCTAATACAATGCAATAAAAACACCCTCAATTTTTCGTGTCATTAATGAAAGAATGAAGTGTTCTATGGTGACCCAAAAGTGTTCTCGTAAAGGTGATGCAAATTTTTCCCTGGTTGTGATGGAACCTCCCTCGAGGTAGAAGATTTGAATCATCCAATGTGTGAGAGTGAATTAGGCTAATGGAGACACCCTAGGACAAGACAAAAAACCTTCAAAGAAGAACCAAACCAAAAGTAAGAGATATATGTAGAGGTGTCAAAGATGACATGAATAAGCATCCCAAGAGCATGGATAAGGAGTAAGAGAGCTAGATTAAGATTTGACATAAATGCAATGGTGTTCTTGTGACAAAAATTGAAGAGAGATATGTTAATCTAAGAGACTTCATAAAGAAAAAATGAGTAATATAAATAGGCAGAGCAATTAACTTGAGTTGTAAGTGAACATTGGACTAGTTGTTGGGCACAAAGTTTTGTACAATGGAAGCGTACTAGAGGTTTTGACCAAGAACTGCATGTTTAAATACACGTACATGTTGATCACTTTTCCTATAAGGGAAGAAGGATCAACATCGAGAGGAATCCTTTGGGGGAAACAAGGAGCACCCTCCATTTTTATAGAGGTGGTACTTCTCTTTGCTAAAAAATTAATGATACTTGATTGACTTGTTAAGATGTTAAGGAGAGTGCTACACAACAAACTCCAAACTCAAGAAAGATTCTTATAACAACCAAATATTTCTTTAAATAACTATTTTTCCCATGAAATGACTAGGCAATCCCAACTCTTAGAACATGAAGAAATAAATGATAGTAATTGTGAAGTTATTTGGGGATGTAATATGGGGTACCTAGGGAGGTAACCAATAGGAATGTGGTTGTGTATTATTAGTGGAGGTCATTCAATGTAAGGTGGACTAGGTCCACTATATTATTAAATAAGGCCCATTATGGTAGTTAGATATAATAAATAGGTTTTCTAGAAGATTCCTTCTCTAAAATGTTCCTAGAAGATAGAGAATGATATATAAAGAAGTGTAGTCAGTGTATAGAAGCATAGTGAAGAGCATTGTTATTCTACAAGAAAGGATTTCTTGAGGAGTGCATTCCTTCCATCGGGAATAATATATGGTGTTACCCTACCTCAAGGGTTTTGACTATTTCTTGTGTTGAATATTTTGTGAATGGTTTGGTTTACTCTTGGTTATCTATAAAGTATATTTGCAGATCTATTCAAGTACTTGACAATTGGTATCAAAGCAAGATTTATTTTCCAGCTAAGTTATTTTTCAGCTTTAGTTTTTGTTGGAGATTTATTCCAAATGAGATGCTTTTTACTGGAAGAGATGATGGCCCTAGTATTGAAGAATTTATACAATCTCAAAAGTCATTTTTCCTCAGACAATTTCAAAAATCATTATGGAAAGAGAAGTGGAAATATTTTCTAGACTGGGGTTTCATAAATGATTCTCTCTTATGGTGGCAATCATTTGACTATTATGAGAGGATGTCATTTTTAGAGGACAAAATTTTATCAATGTTCAGTTGGTTAATAGATTGTGAGTTCCTACAAAGAATATCCAAACCACACAAGTTGAGGGTAAAAACATTCAAATTTTTACAGATTTGAAGCTCACTATGGACAAATATGTGGCATTATGATTTCCATGCTATAGATCTGGTTGATGTGGATATTGTTTTGTGATATCCTTGGATAGAATCAGTTGGTATGGTTGAGATTAATGTGAAAAAAAAGTTTCTAAAACTTTGGTACAAGAAAAAGAAAATCACATTGCGGGATGTGTCTCTTATTTAGAAAGATGGGCCCACAACAACCAACAAAGAAGTTATTGTCGAGTCTGAAGTTGAATCATAGGCAGAGTCTATAAAAGGATATGAAGCAAAACCATAAGAAGGACACAATAAGGAAGCTAAGGAGGTCATTGACTCAAATGCACAATGTGTTGCAGATTTGACGAAAAAAGAACAGGTTCCTACAATTGTTGTATATCGCCATCCACATCATATAGAGAAACAATAGTCATCAAGGAAAGGATGTGAGCATCAACACACTTATGCACCAGTGGGGAACCCGAAAGTAAACCAATCGAGAGTTGCATGGAGGACTAATTGCACTGCAGGAAGACATTAGACTCAAGAAACAATCCCATGGAAACCCCAGCATGATGCAAAGCAAGATCAGGGTGACAAGGTAGTAGTTGGACATCATGTTTGACTTCCATTAGGATGGATGGATGGTCATACTTGGTACCAGTTGGTTACATTGCTTAGTTGGTCATATTGTATAGTTTCCTAATGTCTTTTGAGGATGAAACATGTGAAGGGTGATGAAATGTAGTATACCTAGGGAGGTAATATAGGGTACCCAAGGAGGTAACCAATGGGAATGTGGTTATGTATTATTAGTGGAAGCCATTCAATGTAAGGTGGACTAGGTCCACTGTATTATTAAATAAGGCCCATTATGGTGGTTAGATACAATAAATAGGCTTTCTAGAAGGTTCCTTCTCCAAAATGATCGTAGAAGATAGATATTGCTATATAAAGAAGTGTAAGCAATGTATTGAAGCATAATGAAGAATATTGTGAATGTATTAAGCAAGGATTGCTTGAGGAGTGCATTCCTTCCATAAGGAATAATATATGATGTTACCCTACCTCAAGGGTTTTGACTATTTCTTGTGTTGAATATTTTGTGAATGGTTTGGTTTATTCTTGGTTATTTTTTAAGTACATTTGAAGATCTATTCGGGTACTTAACATTATTTATTCAAACTATCACAAACAATGCTCCAAAGATACAAAGAAGCAAAAAAAATATCCATAACAATATCAAAGAAGATTAAACACATATATGACAAAGGTCGTTTAGAAAGCTTTGAGAGTTTCAACTTTTCATATCTTAACAGATATAAAGGAATACATTCTCGGAACTTTAGTATTAGAAGATGCAAAAATAGGAAACCATCAAAACTATGCATCCCTTTCTATATTAATATGTGGGGCTCTTTCAAAATAATATTAACTTGGTCCCAAAATGAGATTCATTTAAGTGTCATAAATAATGTCTGACATAAGTCTTTTAGAAAATCACAATGAACTAAATAAACAACAAAGGAAAAGAATTTTCCCTTAAGTGTTGAGATGAGGCTCCCTCAAACCTTGAAATACAAAAACCTGAAAGAAACAAAGGGGAAATTCAAAGGTCAATATTCATGGTACAACCTGTGAGGAAAAGGAGGAGGGAAGGAAAAGGATTGAAGAGGAGGGAAGGAAAAGGCTTGAAATTTTGTACTTATAGAAAAATGGGGCAGAGTTGTTGGGAATTAAACCCTTATATTGTTAACCAATGTATCTTAAGAAGTGTCCCCAAGGTGTAGGACAGTCGGTGACAGAGTGTGTTGTTAAGGCACTCTATGATGTTAAAGTCACCGGCTCAAAACCCGCGGGGACAGAAAATCTAGCCATGTTAAGGGTTGGTGTGGCTCAGGTCAGGTGTGATTTTGACGGCTTAGATGCCCCTGAGTCACGGTTTCTCAGCCACAGGCTAGTCCCGCAGGTCACAGACAAACTAGCAAACAAAAAAAAAATGTAGGTTAAGAAGTCTTCTCTAAATCTAGTACATGTACTCCATAAACCTAATTGTCCAAACTATGTCAAATTTAAGAGGTCTTGGAAATTGACTCTATGGTTTGGTTCACCCTCGTTTCAATATAATCCCTAAGGGGGGGCATAGTGATTTTTTTCTTTTATCCCAAGTGAGAACATTTAATTCTCAATGTCATTAAAATAAACTTGTTATTCCCTAGCAATATAAATATGTTCAACATTATTAATGACAAAACTAGTGAGCCATTTGCAATATTAAGCTTAGGCAAACTTCTAAGACCATCCAATTCAATTACTTGGATAGATCTTGGTTGCCTTCAATTTTGTTTCAAAATATAATTTTCTATCAATTTTGTCCCCTTGCACAATGGAAATCCCTTCCATTTCTTTTATGGAGTCAATGATGTTAAGGAATACTTTGCTTCTTCACTCCTCCAACACTTCACACATTGCTATGATTCAACCTCACCTAATATGTTTCAACCCATTGTTTGAGGGGAGGTTTTCCTTCTTCTTCTTCTGCTCATTCATGTCATCCATTTTCCTAATTAAAGTTCCTATTGTTGAATTTTTAATGGTTACTCATGCACATGTAGTTTCTTTTCAATTTAGCATGAACTTGAACCATAAACAATGCAACAATACAGTATACAATAGTTGCAGTAACCAAGATCACAAGAAGAGTAACCATGCACAAGAACACAAGAATTTATCGTGGGAAAACCCTTCTCAATCAAGGGAAAAACCCAACAATCCTTTGCTATAGAGTCAAGAGAAGATCCCCGAGACCATAAACCCTAAAGCACACAAGAGGGTGCTTCTATGACCTTGAAACTTGCGCCCAAGAGAAGCGTGCACTTCAGTTGTACAAGTAGCTTGAGAGAATGTTACAATGAAGTGTGAGTGATCCACAATGGGGATCTACTCTCTTATATATACAAGACTTAACACAACAATAGGTGTGTTTATTGGCACAATAGGGCCGACTTCTATAACTCAATGATATAGTTAATATTTACACAATATTAATTATCTTTACATGGTGGGGCCAACTTGTACCCTTTACACAATTTGGGTTACATAGTAAATCTTACTCTTAGACAATATATCAAGGGATCCACACATCCTCTAGTGCTCAGCCACTAGGGACACGTCCACCTGTGCTCAGCCACAGGGATGTCACTCTCAATATATCAACTCAACTAAGTCCAAAGGAGTACCATCTGGAGATCCATCTCAAGTCGACTCAACTAAGTCCATAGGAGTCTAACAGGAGACCATCTCAAGTCATCTCAACTCAGTCCAGAGGACCACGACTAGAGACCACACGTCACCTCAACTTAGTCCAGAGGAGTATGACACACCCATCACATGGGATCTCTCACAGATCGTCTCAACTCAGTCCAGAGGAGAATGAACTAGATAATGTCTTATGAAGTTTCAACCATCAACACTCCCTCTCAGCTAGGGAGGAATTATCCGCCACACCAAGTCTCTCACGAAATTACTCGAACTTCGTCCTGGCAAGCAGTTTGGTGAATACATCTGCAACTTGCTCGTGTGTAGAAAGGTACTACACATGCACTTCTTTCCTCTGCACCATATCTCTGATGTAATGGTATTTGATCTCAATGTGTTTCGATTTATCGTGAAACACAAGATTCTCAAAGAGCTTCACACAACTCTGGTTATCACAATGGATAATGGTGGAATCCATCTCATAACCAAATAAGTCTAAGAGGAGATTTCAAATCCACACTACTTTGCATAATGCCACACATAATGCAATGTACTCTGCTTCTACGGTACTCAAAGCCACAAAACATTGTTTCCTGCTGCACCATGAAACTATGGCAGATCCCAAGGTAAAACAACAATCAGATGTGCTCTTACTGTCCACTGCGCTCCCTGCCCAATATGCATCGGCATATCCCTACAATCTCATGTCTACATTGGAGGCATATCTCAGGCCATAACCCACTGTGCTTCGTAGATATCTAAACACATGCTTCACATCTATCTAGTGTGTCTGTCTTGGTTGACTCATAAACTAGCTGAGTACACTCACTGCATAACATATATTAGGTCTGGTGTTAACCAAATACATCAATGATCCAATTAGTTGTCTATAAATATGTGGATCAATATTGCCTGAACCAGAAGAAGCCTCATTCATCTTCTTCAGATTCATCACCATTGGTGTAGGCATGGATCTGCAGTCTGTCATCCCGAATTTCTTCAATATCTCCACTGTGTACTTTCCTTGACCCAGGAAAATATCATCAGTTCTCTGCCACACTTCTAGTCCCAAGAATTAGTGCATCATACCAAGGTCCTTCATCTCGAATTCAGAAGCTAATGCATGCTTGCATTCAACAATGAGGCTTTCTGAACCAGTGAGGAATAAGTCATCAACATACAAGACCAAAATTAGGCACTCGTCACCAACAATGTGATTATATAGGTTGGGATCAACAACACTCTTGTTGAAACCTAAACTCATCAAGTATCCATCAATCTTCTCATACCAAGCACGAGGTGCCTGCTTTATTCCATATAAGGCTTTCTTCAACCTGCACACATGAGACTACTTCTCATGTATCACGAATCCATTTGGCTGCTCGATGTAGACTTCTTCCTCAATCTCACCATTGAGAAATGTTGTCTTCATATCCATCAAATGTAGTCTCCAACCCATGGATGCTGCAAGAGAAATAATCATACTAATGGAAGTGTATCAGGAAACAGGAGCAAATGTCTCCTCATAATCTATTCCCTCCACTTGAGAGAATCCTCTAGCCACAAATATTGCTTTGTACTTCTCGACACTTCCATCAGCTACATGTTTGATCTTATAGATCCATTTGGAAGTCACTACAAACTTCCCTTATGGTCTCGGAACAATATCCCACACATCATTCTTCATGATGGACTGATACTCTTCAGTCATGGAATCTTGCCAAACCTGTTGACCTGCTGCTTCTCCATGACAAGAAGGCTCAATATCAATGATGTGGCTCATAGATGAAACATATCTCGAAAATATATGTGGTCTCTTGCTCTCTCATAATGTACCACAAGGAGCTGCATGTCCCTCTGCCTACTATAGAGTTTGTCAAGCCCATGCAGGCCTCTTCCGGCCTACTGAAATGTCTCTGGGAACATCAACTAGATCAACTAGATCTGTAACTATCTCCCTCTGAACTGTTGAAGGGGGAGAAGGTATTATTTCTTCCTTCTTCTCACTGTCAATATCCATTTGAGATTCTTTGAATCTTCGGAAGGCTATCTCTTCCTCAAAAGTGACATCTTTGCTAACCTTGATTTTTCCCTGACTAGGGATGTGTATCTAATATGCCTTCGAAGATTCATTATATCCTACAAATGTACCCTTTCTGCCTGAAGGGTCTAGCTTAGTTCTCTTCTCCTTGGGTACATGAAAGTATACTGGACACCCAAATATCCCGGAGTGTCCAACCTCAGGCTTCACTACGGTGAAGGCTTCTTGAGGAATCATATTCTTCAGAATCTTATGAGGACTCATGTTCTGAACTTACACAGTTGTCATGGATGCCTATTCCCACATAATCATAGGTATATTTTGATCATGTATCATCGCCTTGGTTGCCTCAACAATAGTTTTGTTCTTCCTCTCTGCAACCCCATTTTGTTGAGGGTTATAAGGAACGATGTACTCCCTCTTGATACCTGTCTCAATACAGAAATCACTGAAATCCCTGGAGGTGTACTCTCCTCCATTATCTAATCTCAGCACCTTGATCCTCCTCCTGACTAGGTTCTCAACCTAAGCTTTAAACTCTTGAAATCCTGCAAGGACTCCATCCTTGGTCTTCAAGAAGTAAATCCACGTCTTCCAAGAGTGATCATCGATGAAGAGCACATAGTACAAATATTCGTTCAAGGAAGCAACAGTCATGGGTCCACAAACATTTGTATGTATTAAGTCTAAGATTCCCTTGGATCTATTGTCATTGCTCAAGAAGGACCCCTTGACATTCTTTCCAAGAGCACAACCTCTACAAACACCATCATGCTCGATATGTATCTATGGAAGACCTGTCACCATATTCCCTAAAGTGGGAAGGGATCTATAATGTAAATGAGAAAGTCTCATGTGCCATATCTCACTCAAGTTGATAGTATCATGTAAAAAGGCCTAGACTGGTCGGACAGTCAATCTATACAAACTGTTTTCTCGAACACCATTCACTCAGGAAGAATCCATGTGTGAGTTCTTGTGCCATGAAAGAAATTTTCCTTCAGAGAAGGTAACCTTGTAGCATTTATCCTCTAAGGAAGAAACATAGACAAGGTTCATTTTCGTCCTAGGTACATATAGTACCTCATTTAATTGAAGAGGTATGTCAGAATCTAGTTGGAAAGAAGAAGTTCCAACTCCCTTCACAGTATATCTAGCATTGTCACCAAGCACAACATGTAGACGAGACTCTTTCTCAACAAGGTCTGTAAGATGTTCTCTATTTCCAGTCATGTGTTTGGAAGCACCACTGTCAATCAACCAAATATCACTATTTGTAGGAACCGTACCTGAGAGTGTTGATATGAAGAAGAATGCTTCATCTTTTATGTATTCATTTATTTGAGGTGGTTCTGAAACAACATCGGCACTAGATGCATGTTGTCTTCCTTTCTTTCTGGTAGGACAATTTCTCGCAATGTGTCCATACTTGTCACATCTGAAACATTGAATCCTTGAAATGTATTTTCTATGTTCATGACCTGAAGTTGTTGAAGTTTTATTGTATTTGAATGCTTTATTGAAACTTCTTCTATTTCTTCTTCCTATCTTTGCATGAGAGGCAAGAGCTTGATTGTCATCATGATGAGAGCCTTGCACTCCTCTGGCTATTAGTTTGGTTTCCTCCTGAGTGCAGTCCGTCCATAGATGATCAAATTCAGGTAAATCTTCTCTTCCACTGATACTTTGAAGAAATGGTTCCCAATGTCTTGGAAGAGCATTAAGAGTAATCACCACAAGTTATTTGTCTGTTATTGTTTCTCCAATGACACTTAGTTGATCTCTGATCTCTGAAATATTCATGAAGAAGGTAGCAATGGTGTAAACTTTCATCATCTTGATATTTTGAAGTTGGTGTTTCAAAGTGAGAGCTTTGTTTGTGTTGTTGCTCTCAAACATCTTATTCAATGCATCATACATCTCATAAGTTGTCTTCAAGGTAGCAATGTAAGGTAGTAGATGATCTCTTACTGAATAGATGATTATCTTCCTTTCTTTGAAATTGTTTGCCTTCCAATCAACCTTTTCTTCATCGGTAGTTGTTGCTAGTAGAGTCTTTTCTATAACACTATATAGGTCATCCTCTTCTAGAGTGATTTGTAGTCTTGATTTCCACGAGTTGAAGTTGCTTGATCCATCAAGCCTATCTTCCACCAAAGTTCTGTTCCTCATGGCTTGCAGATTCTTCACAAACCCTAACGGCTAGGCTAGGCTAGAAACCCTATCTTTTGTTGGACTTATGACTACCAACAATAAGCCTTTATATAGTCAAAAGAACCTCAACAAGTTTGTAAGAATACCCCAACAAGTTGCAGAAACCCTAGAACCAAAATTATGCAAAAACCCTAGGGCCAAAAATCAAAATCTCTCTGATTTGATATATGAGAGATGTAGGAGGTGCGCTAAAGGAGGTCACACTTTCCTATGCAAAAATTAGGCCCAACGTTCAAGTGGAAGGTGCTAAAACTAGCTTGACAATGCATGGGGCCATTTTTGCAGTTGCAACAAGAAGGTGACGGCTGGCTCTTTAATGGCTTGTGCAATGGCTCTTCATGAACTCTGCTCTCATACCATGTTGAATTTTTAATGGTTACTCAAGCACATGTAGTTTCTTTTCTGATCCAGGTGGATATCGGTGGCCACCCACCTTTTCCAACTGGCTCAAAACAGTTTTCTGGCAATTTTGGCAATTTACTATTTTTAGCAGGTTTTAACTTATGGGGCCATTTTGAGGGCCTAAATGAAGGTTTTTCAAGATCTAGGTTCTTAATGATATCCAAATGCATTATTGGTCCCCTAAAATGAATCTCCTCGACGATACCTTTCCAACGAGCTATCATACGCTTAAAACAAAGATCGTATGCAAAAGTTACGACCCCGTGAAGTTGATGTACTAACTTACCCAAACGGGGCCCACATGACTTTTGGCACCACATGAATTTTGGCGCTTCATCTCCTAGGGTTAGGTTTTTGGATGTCTAGGGTTTTGGGCATTCTTGTTTATTGTAAAAAGGCATTCAGAGCCTCATTGTACTCATCTTCTTGCGAATGCGAGTAACCATCACATCTCTTCTCAGAGATAAGCTGCCACCATTCTAGCGAGTCTTTCACTCTATATTTTTACAGTCTCTATACATTTCTTTCATTAATAGAAATCGTGTATTACTGTATCTCTGTGTTTAGGGTTGCATCTCTGATATATTTATGTTATACTATTGAATATCTGTGATATCTCTGTGCATTTCTTTATTATATCTTCGATCTCATTTTGTGTCGAAAATAATCTGGATCATTTTCAATTTAGCGTGAACTTGAACCATAAACAATGCAACAATACAATATACAATAACTTCAGTAACCAAGATCACAAGAAGAATAACCATGCACAAGAACACAAGAAGTTATCCTGGGAAAACCCTTCTCAATCAAGGGAAAAACCCAACAATCCTTTTCTATAGAGTCAAGAGAACATCCCCCACACCATAAACCCTAGAGCACACAAGAGGGTGCTTCTATGACCTTTAAACTTGTGCCTAAGAGAAGTTCACACTTCAGTTGTACAAGTATCTTGAGAGAATGTTACAATGAAGTGTGAGTGAGTGATCCACAATGGGGATCTACTCTCTTATATATACAAGACTTAACACAACAATAGGTGTGTCTACTAGAACAATAGAGCCGACTTATATAACTCAATGATATAATTAATCTTTACACAATAT
>ML809624.1:0-15462 GCA_009831015.1 Picea engelmannii | reverse complement strand
TCATGGTCACTCTTGATGCTCCAAATGACCTTTGGTTGGTCAAGCGGTAAGTTTTTCACTTGTTGTGTAAAGTGAAAATAATATTACTTTTTACCCATTTCTTGTTTTTTATGTCACATTTCATGTATTTATGATTTTTTAGTATCACCACACCTCAAAAAATGTGTTGGTGTTGACAAAACTCTTTGTCAAAGATGGGAGATTTGGTACCATGACACTTCCTCCTGCCTCCCTCATTTCACATTACCTGTATCGTTTAGCATGTGAATGTGAATACCCATGCATTATGCATTTCCCTCTATGCTTCTACATTCCTGCAATTCCATCTCTCCGCATTATATTTCCCTTTTCACCTAATCCTTTTCCCACATTTCACATTATGCATGTGAATGCGAAGATGTGCCCCATTTTTCATTATTTCCTATGCATTTTCTTCGACACAAGTGGTAGCTCGCTACATTGACACATGGCATTCTCCATTCAATGCAGTATATGATGATGGATACAGATGATAGAGCTATTTAAGTTTAATTGTACCATGAGATTTGGTGGGAACATTGGGAAAGTGATTGAAAGCTTGGTTGTGCATGGTTTTGGACCATATTTCAAAAAATAACAAAGTGTGAAGGAAGAGGATGGCACCTAAGAGAAAGCTCAAGTCATGTTGTGGAGACACTATCAATTTGGTAGCTCAGAATAATGGAGAATATCATTGGACCATGGCCTATAGGTGGAATTCAAAAATGCAAGAAGAGGATCAAAAGGATAATAAAATTTTGGCTAGTAGCTCGATTAAAGTCGGTTCCATGCTCAAGGTTTTCTACTTCGGGGAGGTCATATATTGGTGCTCCAAGTGTTTTGATCCCAATCATAGATTGGTGAATTTGAAAGAGGAAGGAATGACTCCTGGTCCCCTCAGTCCTCTCACATTCATAAGGATGTTGTGTCTACCAGAGAAAATGAATTTTCCAAGGTCTTTGAAGTTGATGCTTTCTTAGATGCTAATGGGGGTGGGGACACTATTTTAAAGAAATGGCTTATGTGACCAACCATAGACGGTTCTAACGCATACCAAATAGAGGTCACGAAATTAGACAAGTCCTATTAGCAACTAGCTTGGTTGTTTGCTTGGGTGATTGGTCAATAAACCACAACACAAGTGCCTATGTATGTCTTGCA
Source organism: Picea engelmannii (assembly GCA_009831015.1). Classification (NCBI taxonomy): domain Eukaryota; kingdom Viridiplantae; phylum Streptophyta; class Pinopsida; order Pinales; family Pinaceae; genus Picea; species Picea engelmannii. The sequence continues at coordinate 14,283 of ML809624.1, read as the reverse complement.
TGCCATGTAATGCACCTTACATGAGGATGATATTTTTTATTTGGAGGAACATATCTCCAACAAGGTTTCCCACTAGTTATCCAATTTTCAAAATAATAAGAGATTCTTTATGTCTTTGTGTCTTATTTTTGCACTAGTTTTTGTAATTTAGTGAAGAGACTATTTCCAAAAAGGGACGTCAACTTTGAGACAAACCTCATTCAATGTTAGTACTCATATTTGTTGAGGCACAAAGCTCTATATCATTTTTGTAAAATTCAAGATGCCTTTTTCAGAAGGTTTATAAGTATGATAACATGGGATGAACCTAATCATTTGAGTTTGGAATATAGATGCTTCCTCACAGGGATGTGAGAAAACTTTTACGACAAACATTCCCTTACATTAGACTCTATGGTTTTGATGGAAAACCCTATTTCTTTCCCAAATTTGTATGTGGTCAATTCTTCCTTGTTTAATTCTATTGACAATATGAAAAATGGTCAATTCTATCAACAATATGAAAAATGGTCGGTTATCTTTGATAAGTAGAAGAAGTAGAAATTAATATCCACCACTTTCAAGTGCACGGGGTTTATAGTTAAAAGCATTGCACACTTGATAGAAATATCTTGAGGTTTTAATTCCTCTAGTTTAAAAGAATTAGAGGCAATTCAGGGTTTTGACCACTACGAGGTTTTCAAAACCTGCATGATAGTAATCAAGTATAACTCATGTTTTCCTAATTTGGGTGAATAAGCAAAGGGGACTAGAGATAATGAATATCTTGGCATGTAGACAAATGTTACACATAAAGCACGAGATCACATTCACATTTCTAATGACAAAGCAAAGATGACAACCCTCCTAGATAATGTTCATATATTGGTTAGTTCAAACACTAGGTCAAGGAAGAAAAGTCTATAGGACAAGAAAATTTATGATATTGTCGATAATCCTATCCACCAAGAAAGGAAGAGAAGAAGATATAGAGTCAACATGAGACAAAGTTCACTAGTGCGCTTTGCTAAATACCTTCCCCCCTCCCCTAAAAAAAAAAGGTTATGCAAGAGGTAACCAAAAGAATGTAGTTGGAAATGGAGGAAACAATAGCGATGGAAGAGATGCAGATAAATCTAAAATTAAAAATGGGCACACCATTTCTCCTACCCTAAAAATAAAGATGTCCCCAAACACTAATAAAGAGGAGAGAACCGAGACACCCAACATGAATATAAATAACATGAAATTGATGATGATTCTAACAAATTCCCTACTTAATCAATGATGCAATTAGAAAATAGAAAGCTAATTACAACAGAAATAATGCAACCAAAATTGCCTAATTTTGAAGATAATTCAATTACTCTACACAATGTAGATTTTGACCAATAAACTAAAAGTCTTCAAATATCTAGGGCCAAATTCAAAGGGAAGAAAACTACTAGAGGATAATAGTATTGTATTAGACGTTAAAGAATTGAATATCGAGGCTTTAAGGACATGTTAGGCCACATATAATATGTTTAAACATTTGGTAAATGAGAAATAATAAGAGCATGTTAGATTGAAGAGGATAATCATTCAGTTGGAAGTTGCATTGAACCCTAAACCCTCGTCCCCATACCCATTGGGTATTAGAGGACCTAAAGAAATTTTGAATGAGATTCCCCATAAATATTCTAAGGCAAAGGGAGCTCGAGAATTAATACATGGAGTTAAAAGTATCGTGACCAACAACATCGACGATAGGATGATGATTTTGTTGTTTAATTTTGGGAACTAGAAGAATGTTTTCATTGAAAGAATCCTTCAAATTTGAAGTTTAAAAATATATGAATTTTAATGAGAATGCCTCCCTAGCTGAGAGGGATTGTTGATGGTTGTAGCTTCATGGGACATTCTCCAGGTCATTCTCCTCTAGACTGAGTTGAGACGATCTGTGAGAGAGCCCATGTGATGGGTGTGTCATTCTCCTCTGGACTTAGTTGAGATCACGTGTGGTCTCTTGTCGTGGTCCTCTGAACTGAGTTGAGACGACTTGAGATGGTATCCTGTCAGACTCCTATCGACTTAGTTGAGTCGACTTGAGATGGCTCTCCAGATGTTACTCCTATGGACTTAGTTGAGTTGATCTATTGAGAGTGATGTCCATGTGGCTAAGCATAGGTGGACGTGTCCCTAGTGGCTGAGCACTAGAGGATGTGTGGATCCCTTGCTATATTGTCTAAGAGTAAGATTTACTGTGTAACCCAAATTGTGTAAAGGGTACAAATCGGCCCCACCATGTAAAGATAATTAATATTGTGTAAAGATTAATTATATCATTGAGTTATATAAGTCGGCTCTATTGTTCTAGTAGACACACCTATTGTTGTGTTAAGTCTTGTATATATAAGAGAGTAGATCCCCATTGTGGATCACTCACTCACACTTCATTGTAACATTCTCTCAAGATACTTGTACAACTGAAGTGTGAACTTCTCTTAGGCACAAGTTTAAAGGTCATAGAAGCACCCTCTTGTGTGCTCTAGGGTTTATGGTGTGGGGGATGTTCTCTTGACTCTATAGAAAAGGATTGTTGGGTTTTTCCCTTGATTGAGAAGGGTTTTCCCAGGATAACTTCTTGTGTTCTTGTGCATGGTTATTCTTCTTGTGATCTTGGTTACTGAAGTTATTGTATATTGTATTGTTGCATTGTTTATGGTTCAAGTTCACGCTAAATTGAAAATGATCCAGATTATTTTCGACACAAAATGAGATCGAAGATATAATAAAGAAATGCACAGAGATATCACAGATATTCAATAGTATAACATAAATATATCAGAGATGCAACCCTAAACACAGAGATACAGTAATACACGATTTCTATTAATGAAAGAAATGTATAGAGACTGTAAAAATATAGAGTGAAAGACTCGCTAGAATGGTGGCAGCTTATCTCTGAGAAGAGATGTGATGGTTACTCGCATTCGCAAGAAGATGAGTACAATGAGGCTCTGAATGCCTTTTTACAATAAACAAGAATGCCCAAAACCCTAGACATCCAAAAACCTAACCCTAGGAGATGAAGCGCCAAAATTCATGTGGTGCCAAAAGTCATGTGGGCCCCGTTTGGGTAAGTTAGTACATCAACTTCACGGGGTCGTAACTTTTGCATACGATCTTTGTTTTAAGCGTATGATAGCTCGTTGGAAAGGTATCGTCGAGGAGATTCATTTTAGGGGACCAATAATGCATTTGGATATCATTAAGAACCTAGATCTTGAAAAACCTTCATTTAGGCCCTCAAAATGGCCCCATAAGTTAAAACCTGCTAAAAATAGTAAATTGCCAAAATTGCCAGAAAACTGTTTTGAGCCAGTTGGAAAAGGTGGGTGGCCACCGATATCCACCTGGATCAGAAAAGAAACTACATGTGCTTGAGTAACCATTAAAAATTCAACATGGTATGAGAGCAGAGTTCATGAAGAGCCATTGCACAAGCCATTAAAGAGCCAGCCGTCACCTTCTTGTTGCAACTGCAAAAATGGCCCCATGCATTGTCAAGCTAGTTTTAGCACCTTCCACTTGAACGTTGGGCCTAATTTTTGCATAGGAAAGTGTGACCTCCTTTAGCGCACCTCCTACATCTCTCATATATCAAATCAGAGAGATTTTGATTTTTGGCCCTAGGGTTTTTGCATAATTTTGGTTCTAGGGTTTCTGCAACTTGTTGGGGTATTCTTACAAACTTGTTGAGGTTCTTTTGACTATATAAAGGCTTATTGTTGGTAGTCATAAGTCCAACAAAAGATAGGGTTTCTAGCCTAGCCTAGCCGTTAGGGTTTGTGAAGAATCTGCAAGCCATGAGGAACAGAACTTTGGTGGAAGATAGGCTTGATGGATCAAGCAACTTCAACTCGTGGAAATCAAGACTACAAATCACTCTAGAAGAGGATGACCTATATAGTGTTATAGAAAAGACTCTACTAGCAACAACTACCGATGAAGAAAAGGTTGATTGGAAGGCAAACAATTTCAAAGAAAGGAAGATAATCATCTATTCAGTAAGAGATCATCTACTACCTTACATTGCTACCTTGAAGACAACTTATGAGATGTATGATGCATTGAATAAGATGTTTGAGAGCAACAACACAAACAAAGCTCTCACTTTGAAACACCAACTTCAAAATATCAAGATGATGAAAGTTTACACCATTGCTACCTTCTTCATGAATATTTCAGAGATCAGAGATCAACTAAGTGTCATTGGAGAAACAATAACAGACAAATAACTTGTGGTGATTACTCTTAATGCTCTTCCAAGACATTGGGAACCATTTCTTCAAAGTATCAGTGGAAGAGAAGATTTACCTGAATTTGATCATCTATGGACGGACTGCACTCAGGAGGAAACCAAACTAATAGCCAGAGGAGTGCAAGGCTCTCATCATGATGACAATCAAGCTCTTGCCTCTCATGCAAAGATAGGAAGAAGAAATAGAAGAAGTTTCAATAAAGCATTCAAATACAATAAAACTTCAACAACTTCAGGTCATGAACATAGAAAATACATTTCAAGGATTCAATGTTTCAGATGTGACAAGTATGGACACATTGCGAGAAATTGTCCTACCAGAAAGAAAGGAAGACAACATGCATCTAGTGCCGATGTTGTTTCAGAACCACCTCAAATAAATGAATACATAAAAGATGAAGCATTCTTCTTCATATCAACACTCTCAGGTACGGTTCCTACAAATAGTGATATTTGGTTGATTGACAGTGGTGCTTCCAAACACATGACTGGAAATAGAGAACATCTTACAGACCTTGTTGAGAAAGAGTCTCGTCTACATGTTGTGCTTGGTGACAATGCTAGATATACTGTGAAGGGAGTTGGAACTTCTTCTTTCCAACTAGATTCTGACATACCTCTTCAATTAAATGAGGTACTATATGTACCTAGGACGAAAATGAACCTTGTCTATGTTTCTTCCTTAGAGGATAAATGCTACAAGGTTACCTTCTCTGAAGGAAAATTTCTTTCATGGCACAAGAACTCACACATGGATTCTTCCTGAGTGAATGGTGTTCGAGAAAACAGTTTGTATAGATTGACTGTCCGACCAGTCTAGGCCTTTTTACATGATACTATCAACTTGAGTGAGATATGGCACATGAGACTTTCTCATTTACATTATAGATCCCTTCCCACTTTAGGGAATATGGTGACAGGTCTTCCATAGATACATATCGAGCATGATGGTGTTTGTAGAGGTTGTGCTCTTGGAAAGAATGTCAAGGGGTCCTTCTTGAGCAATGACAATAGATCCAAGGGAATCTTAGACTTAATACATACAAATGTTTGTGGACCCATGACTGTTGCTTCCTTGAACGAATATTTGTACTATGTGCTCTTCATCGATGATCACTCTTGGAAGACGTGGATTTACTTCTTGAAGACCAAGGATGGAGTCCTTGCAGGATTTCAAGAGTTTAAAGCTTAGGTTGAGAACCTAGTCAGGAGGAGGATCAAGGTGCTGAGATTAGATAATGGAGGAGAGTACACCTCCAGGGATTTCAGTGATTTCTGTATTGAGACAGGTATCAAGAGGGAGTACATCGTTCCTTATAACCCTCAACAAAATGGGGTTGCAGAGAGGAAGAACAAAACTATTGTTGAGGCAACCAAGGCGATGATACATGATCAAAATATACCTATGATTATGTGGGAATAGGCATCCATGACAACTGTGTAAGTTCAGAACATGAGTCCTCATAAGATTCTGAAGAATATGATTCCTCAAGAAGCCTTCACCGTAGTGAAGCCTGAGGTTGGACACTCCGGGATATTTGGGTGTCCAGTATACTTTCATGTACCCAAGGAGAAGAGAACTAAGCTAGACCCTTCAGGCAGAAAGGGTACATTTGTAGGATATAATGAATCTTCGAAGGCATATTAGATACACATCCCTAGTCAGGGAAAAATCAAGGTTAGCAAAGATGTCACTTTTGAGGAAGAGATAGCCTTCCGAAGATTCAAAGAATCTCAAATGGATATTGACAGTGAGAAGAAGGAAGAAATAATACCTTCTCCCCCTTCAACAGTTCAGAGGGAGATAGTTACAGATCTAGTTGATCTAGTTGATGTTCCCAGAGACATTTCAGTAGGCCGGAAGAGGCCTGCATGGGCTTGACAAACTCTATAGTAGGCAGAGGGACATGCAGCTCCTTGTGGTACATTATGAGAGAGCAAGAGACCACATATATTTTCGAGATATGTTTCATCTATGAGCCACATCATTGATATTGAGCCTTCTTGTCATGGAGAAGCAGCAGGTCAACAGGTTTGGCAAGATTCCATGACTGAAGAGTATCAGTCCATCATGAAGAATGATGTGTGGGATATTGTTCCGAGACCATAAGGGAAGTTTGTAGTGACTTCCAAATGGATCTATAAGATCAAACATGTAGCTGATGGAAGTGTCGAGAAGTACAAAGCAATATTTGTGGCTAGAGGATTCTCTCAAGTGGAGGGAATAGATTATGAGGAGACATTTGCTCCTGTTTCCTGATACACTTCCATTAGTATGATTATTTCTCTTGCAGCATCCATGGGTTGGAGACTACATTTGATGGATATGAAGACAACATTTCTCAATGGTGAGATTGAGGAAGAAGTCTACATCGAGCAGCCAAATGGATTCGTGATACATGAGAAGTAGTCTCATGTGTGCAGGTTGAAGAAAGCCTTATATGGAATAAAGCAGGCACCTCGTGCTTGGTATGAGAAGATTGATGGATACTTGATGAGTTTAGGTTTCAACAAGAGTGTTGTTGATCCCAACCTATATAATCACATTGTTGGTGACGAGTGCCTAATTTTGGTCTTGTATGTTGATGACTTATTCCTCACTGGTTCAGAAAGCCTCATTGTTGAATGCAAGCATGCATTAGCTTCTGAATTCGAGATGAAGGACCTTGGTATGATGCACTAATTCTTGGGACTAGAAGTGTGGCAGAGAACTGATGATATTTTCCTGGGTCAAGGAAAGTACACAGTGGAGATATTGAAGAAATTCGGGATGACAGACTGCAGATCCATGCCTACACCAATGGTGATGAATCTGAAGAAGATGAATGAGGCTTCTTCTGGTTCAGGCAATATTGATCCACATATTTATAGACAACTAATTGGATCATTGATGTATTTGGTTAACACCAGACCTAATATATGTTATGCAGTGAGTGTACTCAGCTAGTTTATGAGTCAACCAAGACAGACACACTAGATAGATGTGAAGCATGTGTTTAGATATCTACGAAGCACAGTGGGTTATGGCCTGAGATATGCCTCCAATGTAGACATGAGATTGTAGGGATATGCCGATGCATATTGGGCAGGGAGCGCAGTGGACAGTAAGAGCACATCTGATTGTTGTTTTACCTTGGGATCTGCCATAGTTTCATGGTGCAGCAGGAAACAATGTTTTGTGGCTTTGAGTACCGTAGAAGCAGAGTACATTGCATTATGTGTGGCATTATGCAAAGTAGTGTGGATTTGAAATCTCCTCTTAGACTTATTTGGTTATGAGATGGATTCCACCATTATCCATTGTGATAACCAGAGTTGTGTGAAGCTCTTTGAGAATCTTGTGTTTCACGATAAATCGAAACACATTGAGATCAAATACCATTACATCAGAGATATGGTGCAGAGGAAAGAAGTGCATGTGTAGTACCTTTCTACACACGAGCAAGTTGCAGATGTATTCACCAAACTGCTTGCCAGGACGAAGTTCGAGTAATTTCGTGAGAGACTTGGTGTGGCGGATAATTCCTCCCTAGCTGAGAGGGAGTGTTGATGGTTGAAACTTCATAAGACATTATCTAGTTCATTCTCCTCTGGACTGAGTTGAGACGATCTGTGAGAGATCCCATGTGATGGGTGTGTCATACTCCTCTGGACTAAGTTGAGGTGACGTGTGGTCTCTAGTCGTGGTCCTCTGGACTGAGTTGAGATGACTTGAGATGGTCTCCTGTTAGACTCCTATGGACTTAGTTGAGTCGACTTGAGATGGATCTCCAGATGGTACTCCTTTGGACTTAGTTGAGTTGATATATTGAGAGTGACATCCCTGTGGCTGAGCACAGGTGGACGTGTCCCTAGTGGCTGAGCACTAGAGGATGTGTGGATCCCTTGATATATTGTCTAAGAGTAAGATTTACTATGTAACCCAAATTGTGTAAAGGGTACAAGTTGGCCCCACCATGTAAAGATAATTAATATTGTGTAAATATTAACTATATCATTGAGTTATAGAAGTCGGCCCTATTGTGCCAATAAACACACCTATTGTTGTGTTAAGTCTTGTATATATAAGAGAGTAGATCCCCATTGTGGATCACTCACACTTCATTGTAACATTCTCTCAAGCTACTTGTACAACTGAAGTGCACGCTTCTCTTGGGCGCAAGTTTCAAGGTCATAGAAGCACCCTCTTGTGTGCTTTAGGGTTTATGGTCTCGGGGATCTTCTCTTGACTCTATAGCAAAGGATTGTTGGGTTTTTCCCTTGATTGAGAAGGGTTTTCCCACGATAAATTCTTGTGTTCTTGTGCATGGTTACTCTTCTTGTGATCTTGGTTACTGCAACTATTGTATACTGTATTGTTGCATTGTTTATGGTTCAAGTTCATGCTAAATTGAAAAGAAACTACATGTGCATGAGTAACCATTAAAAATTCAACAATAGGAACTTTAATTAGGAAAATGGATGACATGAATGAGCAGAAGAAGAAGAAGGAAAACCTCCCCTCAAACAATGGGTTGAAACATATTAGGTGAGGTTGAATCATAGCAATGTGTGAAGTGTTGGAGGAGTGAAGAAGCAAAGTATTCCTTAACATCATTGACTCCATAAAAGAAATGGAAGGGATTTCCATTGTGCAAGGGGACAAAATTGATAGAAAATTATATTTTGAAACAAAATTGAAGGCAACCAAGATCTATCCAAGTAATTGAATTGGATGGTCTTAGAAGTTTGCCTAAGCTTAATATTGCAAATGGCTCACTAGTTTTGTCATTAATAATGTTGAACATATTTATATTGCTAGGGAATAACAAGTTTATTTTAATGACATTGAGAATTAAATGTTCTCACTTGGGATAAAAGAAAAAAATCACTATGCCCCCCCTTAGGGATTATATTGAAACGAGGGTGAACCAAACCATAGAGTCAATTTCCAAGACCTCTTAAATTTGACATAGTTTGGACAATTAGGTTTATGGAGTACATGTACTAGATTTAGAGAAGACTTCTTAACCTACATTTTTTTTTTGTTTGCTAGTTTGTCTGTGACCTGCGGGACTAGCCTGTGGCTGAGAAACCGTGACTCAGGGGCATCTAAGCCGTCAAAATCACACCTGACCTGAGCCACACCAACCCTTAACATGGCTAGATTTTCTGTCCCCGCGGGTTTTGAGCCGGTGACTTTAACATCATAGAGTGCCTTAACAACACACTCTGTCACCGACTGTCCTACACCTTGGGGACACTTCTTAAGATACATTGGTTAACAATATAAGGGTTTAATTCCCAACAACTCTGCCCCATTTTTCTATAAGTACAAAATTTCAAGCCTTTTCCTTCCCTCCTCTTCAATCCTTTTCCTTCCCTCCTCCTTTTCCTCACAGGTTGTACCATGAATATTGACCTTTGAATTTCCCCTTTGTTTCTTTCAGGTTTTTGTATTTCAAGGTTTGAGGGAGCCTCATCTCAACACTTAAGGGAAAATTCTTTTCCTTTGTTGTTTATTTAGTTCATTGTGATTTTCTAAAAGACTTATGTCAGACATTATTTATGACACTTAAATGAATCTCATTTTGGGACCAAGTTAATATTATTTTGAAAGAGCCCCACATATTAATATAGAAAGGGATGCATAGTTTTGATGGTTTCCTATTTTTGCATCTTCTAATACTAAAGTTCCGAGAATGTATTCCTTTATATCTGTTAAGATATGAAAAGTTGAAACTCTCAAAGCTTTCTAAACGACCTTTGTCATATATGTGTTTAATCTTCTTTGATATTGTTATGGATATTTTTTTTGCTTCTTTGTATCTTTGGAGCATTGTTTGTGATAGTTTGAATAAATAATGTTAAGTACCCGAATAGATCTTCAAATGTACTTAAAAAATAACCAAGAATAAACCAAACCATTCACAAAATATTCAACACAAGAAATAGTCAAAACCCTTGAGGTAGGGTAACATCATATATTATTCCTTATGGAAGGAATGCACTCCTCAAGCAATCCTTGCTTAATACATTCACAATATTCTTCATTATGCTTCAATACATTGCTTACACTTCTTTATATAGCAATATCTATCTTCTACGATCATTTTGGAGAAGGAACCTTCTAGAAAGCCTATTTATTGTATCTAACCACCATAATGGGCCTTATTTAATAATACAGTGGACCTAGTCCACCTTACATTGAATGGCTTCCACTAATAATACATAACCACATTCCCATTGGTTACCTCCTTGGGTACCCTATATTACCTCCCTAGGTATACTACATTTCATCACCCTTCACATGTTTCATCCTCAAAAGACATTAGGAAACTATACAATATGACCAACTAAGCAATGTAACCAACTGGTACCAAGTATGACCATCCATCCATCCTAATGGAAGTCAAACATGATGTCCAACTACTACCTTGTCACCCTGATCTTGCTTTGCATCATGCTGGGGTTTCCATGGGATTGTTTCTTGAGTCTAATGTCTTCCTGCAGTGCAATTAGTCCTCCATGCAACTCTCGATTGGTTTACTTTCGGGTTCCCCACTGGTGCATAAGTGTGTTGATGCTCACATCCTTTCCTTGATGACTATTGTTTCTCTATATGATGTGGATGGCGATATACAACAATTGTAGGAACCTGTTCTTTTTTCGTCAAATCTGCAACACATTGTGCATTTGAGTCAATGACCTCCTTAGCTTCCTTATTGTGTCCTTCTTATGGTTTTGCTTCATATCCTTTTATAGACTCTGCCTATGATTCAACTTCAGACTCGACAATAACTTCTTTGTTGGTTGTTGTGGGCCCATCTTTCTAAATAAGAGACACATCCCGCAATGTGATTTTCTTTTTCTTGTACCAAAGTTTTAGAAACTTTTTTTTCACATTAATCTCAACCATACCAACTGATTCTATCCAAGGATATCACAAAACAATATCCACATCAACCAGATCTATAGCATGGAAATCATAATGCCACATATTTGTCCATAGTGAGCTTCAAATCTGTAAAAATTTGAATGTTTTTACCCTCAACTTGTGTGGTTTGGATATTCTTTGTAGGAACTCACAATCTATTAACCAACTGAACATTGATAAAATTTTGTCCTCTAAAAATGACATCCTCTCATAATAGTCAAATGATTGCCACCATAAGAGAGAATCATTTATGAAACCCCAGTCTAGAAAATATTTCCACTTCTCTTTCCATAATGATTTTTGAAATTGTCTGAGGAAAAATGACTTTTGAGATTGTATAAATTCTTCAATACTAGGGCCATCATCTCTTCCAGTAAAAAGCATCTCATTTGGAATAAATCTCCAACAAAAACTAAAGCTGAAAAATAACTTAGCTGGAAAATAAATCTTGCTTTGATACCAATTGTCAAGTACTTGAATAGATCTGCAAATATACTTTATAGATAACCAAGAGTAAACCAAACCATTCACAAAATATTCAACACAAGAAATAGTCAAAACCCTTGAGGTAGGGTAACACCATATATTATTCCCGATGGAAGGAATGCACTCCTCAAGAAATCCTTTCTTGTAGAATAACAATGCTCTTCACTATGCTTCTATACACTGACTACACTTCTTTATATATCATTCTCTATCTTCTAGGAACATTTTAGAGAAGGAATCTTCTAGAAAACCTATTTATTATATCTAACTACCATAATGGGCCTTATTTAATAATATAGTGGACCTAGTCCACCTTACATTGAATGACCTCCACTAATAATACACAACCACATTCCTATTGGTTACCTCCCTAGGTACCCCATATTACATCCCCAAATAACTTCACAATTACTATCATTTATTTCTTCATGTTCTAAGAGTTGGGATTGCCTAGTCATTTCATGGGAAAAATAGTTATTTAAAGAAATATTTGGTTGTTATAAGAATCTTTCTTGAGTTTGGAGTTTGTTGTGTAGCACTCTCCTTAACATCTTAACAAGTCAATCAAGTATCATTAATTTTTTAGCAAAGAGAAGTACCACCTCTATAAAAATGGAGGGTGCTCCTTGTTTCCCCCAAAGGATTCCTCTCGATGTTGATCCTTCTTCCCTTATAGGAAAAGTGATCAACATGTACGTGTATTTAAACATGCAGTTCTTGGTCAAAACCTCTAGTACGCTTCCATTGTACAAAACTTTGTGCCCAACAACTAGTCCAATGTTCACTTACAACTCAAGTTAATTGCTCTGCCTATTTATATTACTCATTTTTTCTTTATGAAGTCTCTTAGATTAACATATCTCTCTTCAATTTTTGTCACAAGAACACCATTGCATTTATGTCAAATCTTAATCTAGCTCTCTTACTCCTTATCCATGCTCTTGGGATGCTTATTCATGTCATCTTTGACACCTCTACATATATCTCTTACTTTTGGTTTGGTTCTTCTTTGAAGGTTTTTTGTCTTGTCCTAGGGTGTCTCCATTAGCCTAATTCACTCTCACACATTGGATGATTCAAATCTTCTACCTCGAGGGAGGTTCCATCACAACCAGGGAAAAATTTGCATCACCTTTACGAGAACACTTTTGGGTCACCATAGAACACTTCATTCTTTCATTAATGACACGAAAAATTGAGGGTGTTTTTATTGCATTGTATTAGAGATCAATATCACTTTGTTTTGCAAGAAGACATGTATGTGTAGGTTCATTTGGGTGGATCAAATCTCTCATGGAGGCATGTTGCATCATTCATCTTTAGCCCAAGAAATGCCAACACATACAACATCATTTTTTTAGTGAAGTTCCTTTCTTTTCATCCACGTGTCTTCTTGAGTAATTAGTTTAATTAGTTCAACAAAGGAAATTGTTAAATTAAACCTAATTAGTTTGCTTTCCTTTGTTAATTTGTTGTTACTTCCTATTTTTTGTTGAACCATGATTGAATTACCCTAATTTATCTACGACCTTGTGTGACATAAACCCTAATTAACTTAGTGGCCCTCCCTTCAACTTTTTTCTTCCTCTCTTCCTCTCTCTTAGGGTTTCTCAAATTTTCCCTAAAATCAAGTGGCAATTCCGCTTTCCCTCTCCTCTTCATGGTAGCATGGTACTTCACTCTAACCATCACACTACAACTTCATGGAATTGCTTGAACCCATCGAAAGGCCCAAAGCCATGATGCGATCATGTGTATCATTGACATGTGTTGTGTTGTGTTCCTAAACATGATATTTTCATGTATGCAAATCAATCCATAGTTATGAGGTGGTCTTGGAATTACTTATATGACATAAACACCTCTATCTATATATAGATTTTTAATAATGAAGTCATTTGATATTTTGTACAATATTGTTTATGTCAAGAGATCTCAAGTGTTTTGAAAATCTATTTTAGTTATAAGTTCATTAATTTGATGTTTGAGTCATCAATAAGTAATCACTAAGTTAGTTGAGAGTTGTGAGCTACTCATGGTTTTCATTAAGTCAGTGGAGAGTTATTAGTTACATTTATTGATGACTCACCACTAAGTTAATGAGAGTTGATTAGTCAAGAGTTGTACGAAAAATGGGTCTCTCCCTCACTTGTATTCAATTCAATCAAACTCGTTACTCATTTGAGTATCATTTTCTCTTTTTTTAGTGAAAAAAGTACACTCATTTTATTTTTAGGAGGAGTACTCATATATATATATATATATATATATATGTATGTATGTATATTAACAACTTTGAGCATGATGTGTCAAATACAAAATCATAGTGTTCTAGGGCATAACTACCACAAAAAAGACTAAAAGATGTCATTCAATAATTAGTGATGACAGTTCACAATGAAGTTGTATACTTTCTTTAGGGTTATCAATAGATTGTCTTGAGTCTTTAGAAGAAATTTGAGATCATGAGTTCCACCCTAAGTAGAGGTTCAAAGTCAGTGAGCCATCCTTGAACAATGGAATATCTTAATCTCTGCACCATTACCATGCAGGGGATGCCAAACATATGAAAAAGTAGTGGAAACAAAAAGAGTGC
>ML809623.1:89809-154658 GCA_009831015.1 Picea engelmannii | reverse complement strand
AAGGGTTTAACCCTCATACTCACTGCTGACCACGTTTCATTAATTTTCACACTGGATCAGGCAGTTTCATCTAGTGGTTATGACAGTAACATAAATTATCTCAAGAGTAAACACAGATCTACAGACTGTCAGGCAGTTACCAAGGAACACATATTAAACAAGTTAATAAACATGGAGATAATGCTTCTGATCTCGTGTTTGCTGAACCCACAGCTGAGATCTCTCTGTCAATGTAGATCTGCCGCCCAACTGCCACAAGAAGGTTCCTCTCTCTTCAAACCTTCCATGCTGCCTGCACAAATGACCTCTCCCGCCAGTAGCTATCCCTACTGTCAGAAAATGACCTCTGCGTCCTCTAAAAGGACCTCTGCGACCTATCACCATCCTCCTTTGCCTCTTCCCAGATCTCTTGTAGGAAGAGCATCGACCCCTTCTTATGCCCATTGGTCCAGAACCCGTTCAATGCTCATCGGGTCCCATATTTATTACCCGGAGGAAATCGGGCTCCTGTTTAAAAATTGAATTAAACTTACGAGTGCCCCTTTCCATGCGCTAGCCTTGCTGGCTATAGGCCTTGGCCTACATGACCATCTACACATGACCTTAGTCAAACCTCTCATCGGGGTTTCGGCGTTTTCGATGTCACCATGCACATGCCTCCAGGATTCCCGATCCCTGATTTGCTCCTTTCCCGAGCTTTAGCCCCATCCGGCTACACAATGGTCCATGTGACCTGCGATCACGTGACCACCATCATACCTCTCGAAAATGTGCGCTATCCCTCCTGGTTAGAACATGGTCCATGTGACCATTACTCATGACCACAACCTAACCCCGTCGGGGCTATGGGGTTTGTGATGCATCAATGCATTCACCTGCGTGATTCCCGATCGTCCTAATCCCGACGCTCCTTTCATATGCTAACAGCTGGTCTCCACTACGCCTCTGTCCTCCTTCGCTGCTGTGCTGACATTTGTACCCCACTCATCGGGATTTCGCGGATCGCGATTTCAAAATGCACAAAACCTTTGTGCCCGGGATCTCCGATATCCCGATTTCCGATTAGCCGATGAACGACCTCCTATCGGGCCTTTCGCCGATGGCACCAATCTCCTGCCACGCGTCCTCTCAGATGGACGGTCCCGATTGTGTCGGGATTTCGGGACTTCCGATGTCCTGTTTCTTTTGACCTTGGGAACTCCGATTTCCCGATTGGCGATATGCCGACTCGCTCCTGATTTCCGACACCTTTCCCTCAGATGGACAGTCCCGATCCCTTCGGGATTTCGGGACTTTCGATTTCATCGCGAAATTGCATATCGCGATTTCGGGGTTTTCGTTGTCATTGTTCACGAGACTCATGAAACTCCGATTCCCGATTCTCCGATGAAGCCCCCTGTCTACACGTGGATGGTCCCGATCGTTGCTTGATTTAACGGCTGTGATCAAATCGCGAAATCGCATATCGCGATTTCGGGGTTTTCGTTGTCGAGTGAACTGGACATTTCAAAGTCCCGATCCCCGAATCTCCGAATGACCTATCTCCCTCGCAACTTTTGCAAATCTGACGGTTGTCGGCCTTTCGGGAAATTTGAATGGGATCCAACGATCACTGACTCTTTTGTCTTCCTTCTTCTCTTTCTGCTGCGCGCGTTTTCTTCAATGCTGTTCCTCCTGAGATTTTACGTCCGAATCCCCAAGGGGTTTTATCCTTCATATCCTTCCATCTCCGTTGTTGCCATCAATGACAACAATCATCATCGTTGCTTGTTCAATATTTGCCAACATTCTTGGGTGGAAGGAAGGGGCAAGGATGGAGAGTTAAACTCTCTCTTGATATTGGAGGATTGTATATTCCTCTTGGAGGTTTATCCCTCCCTTTAAATTTGGAAGCTGTAGCTACCTTTGGAAGTCATTACTTCCCTTGAACAATAACTATTGATTATTTCTCATATATTGTGCATGGTGTATTGTGGTGTATTGGTGTAACTCTTATACTATTGTTCATTGCTCATTGGATATAGTTGAATGGTTTAAGTATAAGTTGAAAAATATTTTAAATTGTACTTGATACTGATTCACCCCCCTCTCAGTATCAACAAGAATCAATCCATAATATGATTGAGGTGGAAGGTAAGATTATAAATTAATATATTTCTATTTTAATTGATTTAGGAGCAAGCCATAGCTACATTGAACATAAAGTAGTGGATAGATTTCATTTGATGAAAAGTAAGCTTGAAATATCATGGTTGGTATAGCTAGCCACTGGAACCAAAAGAAGGATTAATGAGGTTGTCAGAGGTTGTCCAATAGATCTGGATGGAGTGAATACAAATGTTGATCTAAATATCATACCATTAGGATCTTATGATATCCTAATTGGAATGGATTGGTTGGAAAATAATCGTTCTATCCTAGATTTCCATAACAAGAGATTTACATGTCTTCATGAAGAAGGAAATCAAATCATTACGAAAGGAATCCCAAGACCCATTTATATAAGGGAGATTTCAACCTTACAACTGAAGAGATGTTCTAGGAAAGGATGTCAATTGTATGCAACTCATGTGGAGGATCCAAACAAGACCAAATGGCCAAGTCTTGAAGATTTTTCAGTATTGCAAGAGTTTGATATTCAAATAAATACCAAGATTGCCACCAAATAAGGATATATATATTTCTCTATTGATTTAGTACCAATAGTTTCCCCAATATCAAAGACTCCTTACATAACAAGTACACCATAATTAAAAGAATTATAAATGCAACTAGAATAATTGTTGAAGAAAGGGTATATACGTCCAAGTGTTTCACCTTGGGGAGCATCAATACTTTTTATGAAAAAATAAGGATGAAACATTGATGATGTGTATTGACTTTAGACAGTTGAATAAAGCCACCGTGAAGAACAAATACTCTCTACCCAGAATTGATTACCTCTTTGATCAACTAAGAGGAGCAAAGATATTTTCAAAGATAGACTTGAGATCATGATATCATTAGGTGAGAATAAAGGAAGAAGACATCAATAAGACAACTTGTAGAACAAGGTATGGACATTATGAATTTGTAATGGTGCCATTTGGATTGACCAATGCACCAATTGTCTTTATGTTCTCGATGAATGGCATATTCATGAGCTATTTGGATAAGTTTGTCATTATGTTATTGGATGGCATACATATTTATTCCAAGTCATAGGAGGAACATGAACAACACTTGAGAATGATGCTGCAAGTGCTAAGGGAGCATCAATTGTATGCCAAGCTAAGCAAGTTCTTTGCTTACCAAGAGCAGATCCATTATTTGGAGCACATCATTTCAGAGGAAGGTATAAGAATATATCTAGAGAATGTTGAACCCATTAGGGGATGGCCAACACCAAAGAATTTTTTAGAAGTTAGATCTTTTATGGGATTAGGTAAATACTACATGAGGTTTATAACAGGTTTCTCTAAGATTTTTCATACCGTCACTTCTTTACAAAAGAAGAGAATCAAGTTTGAATGGACAACAAAGTGTGAAGAAAGATTTCATTTATTGAAAGAGTTACTCACTAGTGCACCTATTTTATTTTTTGTTGATCCAAATGAGAATTTTGTAGTATGCACAAATGCATGCAAAGAAGGACTAGGTGGAGTTCTCACTCAGAATGGACATGTCATTGGTTATGAGTCCATAAAGCTTAAAGAACATGAGAGGAATAATGCCACACATGATTTGGAACTTGATACCATATTTCATGCATTGAAGATGTGGAGGCATTACTTTTTGGGGAAGAAATTTGAATTAAGGACAGACCACAGTGGTATGAAATATCTGTTTGAACAACCAACTTTAAATGTCAGGCAAACAAGATGGATCAAAATTTTAAGTGAGTATGACTTTGACATCAAGCATATCAAAGGAAAATAAAATAAAGTTTCTAATGCACTCCACATAAGGGTACATATCATGCATTCTACAACCATTTGTATGCATCAATCATAGTTAAAGAGAAGAATTTTAGATGTTGTTATAGATCAATACCTATAGGTAAAATAAAGCTTACAGTAGGAAGATGTACAACATAAATTTAAAGGGTATAAGATGAAATAAGATGAAATACTTGTGCATAAAAATAGAATTTATGTTCCTAATTCCAAAGAACTAAGAAAGTTGGTGTTAAAATAAATGCATAATGTTCCATATGTTCGACATCTTGGTTACCAGAAAATAATTGTAGCAATAAGAAGCCAATACTTTTAGCCAAGATTGAAGAAGGATGTTGTTGATTACATTATTAGGAACATGAAATTTCAAAGAGCGATGGTTGAGCATAGACACCCAACAAGTTTTCTACATCCATCCAATCCCATAGTGGAAATGGGAAGTGGTAACCATTGATTTTATCACTAAATTGCCCATGACAACAAGGCAACATGATTCAATAATGGCAGTGGTGGATAAATTAACAAAGGCTTCTCATTTTATTCTAGTCAATATGACGCATAAGGCATCAAATATTTACATGAATGAAATTGTGAGGCTGCGTGGAGTACCTAAAGTAATTATTTCATACAGAGATTACTTCAATCTTTTGGAGATGATTGTTTAAGAGATTTGGTACAAATACAAATTTTAGTATAGCATTCCATCCATAGTCATATGGGTAAATAGAGAGAGTCAACCAAGTGACTAAATACATGTTAAGAATATATATGATGGACAAGCCATATAAGTGGGAATATTATTTGCATTTGGTTGAATTTTCCTACAACAATGGGTATCAAGCTTCATTGAAGATGAACCCATTTGAAGCTATGTATGGTAGAAACTGTAATACTCCAGTGAGTTGGGAAAACCTAGCAAAAAGAGTAGTACTTGGGACATAAATGCTCAAGGATATGCAAGAGTAGATGGTTAAATTGAAGAAGAATTTGAAATCAACACAAGATAGGAAAAATATTTATGCAGATAAGAGCAGGACAACCAGAGAATTTAAAGTGGGAGAGCATGTATTTTTGAAAGTGAAGTCCAAGAAAAGCTCGGTAAAGTTGGGCAATTGTACCAAGCTAGCAACCATATTTTGTGGTCCATTTGAAATATTGGATTGAATAGGACCAGTTACATACATGCTTACATTTCCTACTTCCATGAATGTGCATAATGTATTTCATGTATCTTTGCTGAAAAAGTATGTGCATGATCCTAACCATGTCATTGGTTGGACATTGATTTAGGTGGAGCCAAAAGGATACTTCTAGGTGCAACTAGTTTGTATGTTGGACAAGAAGGTCATGGTGCTCCAGAACAAATCCATAGCGCAGGTAAAGGTCCAATGGACATGAAACAACCTTGAAGAAGAGACATGGGAGTTGGAAGATACAATGTGAGATGCATATTCGTAGTTGTTTTTGAATTTCTAATAAAAATTCTGTATATATGTGCACTTGCATGGTGATATGCACTAAGGACATTGCCGAAATAAGGGGGAGGGGAATGTTATACCCCATTTTTGAGTCCCTATATTAATAATTTATTTGTGTTTATTTGATGAAAGGCCAAAGTGCTTGTAAAGTTGAAAGGTTAGAGTGCTTGTAAAGTTGAAAGGACAAAGATCCTAGCAATGTAATACTTTGAATATTAAAAGTAAAAATGCAATGTTGGCTATGATTCCACGAGAGAGGCAGTGAAAGGGGTTAAGCCAATTTATTATATTTTATTCACCTATTTTGGAATAAATTGTTAAAAGTGGTTACATGAGCTTATTGGGGAGGCCATGTGGTGCGTTATTGCATTTAATTATATAAATCATGATTTTGGTTGTTAGGGGGTTCCTCAATCATTTTTTGTTCAGCAACCATTGTTCCTCATTCATTCTTTCTCATTATTTTTCTTGGTTTTTTGGCATGGGAGTGAAAGGCTGGAGGTAGGGAGCCATTGCTAGTTGGTTGTAGGTAATTATTGGTTACTCTAGTAAGAAATTGATACTTGTGTGCTTGAGAATCATGACAGTTGTGAAATAATTGTCCACAACTGAGAATCCTTGGAGTTTCTAGCATTGAGATTTCCTAACCACTAGCATTGGAGCCTTAGAAAGAAGTGGAACGACCCGAGGGATTGCATTGTAGAGAAGGGGGTTCATTTCTTTAGGTTGTGCAAGCCGAGAGGAAAGATATTTGACAAACTAGGATTTGTTGTGTGGTTGAGAAAACTGTGAGAGATTGATAAATAACTAGTGTTTAAAGCTTAGAGTCGTCCTAGGAACTCTTCCTTGTGGATTCATAGCCTTATCTTAGGGGTGGTCTGTTGTAGAGAGTGAATGTGCAGTAGAGCTTAAGGTTGGGTGGAAAGTTTGATGTCTGTAGCCAATCAATGAAGATTTTCTTTAAAATATAAGTTGGTTGTGTTTCTTTATAAATTATATTTCATGTTAGAATGCACAAATGGAAATAAGTGTGGATTGTCTTTCTCATTGATATGACACATCTATAAATACATTGATGTGACGTTTGGATTCATATTCTAAGGTCTCTTGGACTCCTAATGGCATTTCATATGATTTGACTATTCATATTCCGTCAAGTAAGTAACCCTAACATATTACCTTTCCAACATTCCCCCCCTTAATCCGAAGGGGTGTATGTGAGTAAAAGAATACAACTAAAGTCTGGAAGTGTGCAACTGAAATATGGAAGTGGACAACTACCAATGGTTGAATGTGATCTTTGAATATGGTGGTTTTGGGATTACCACAAACCAAATGACTAACATAAGTTGATGTCTTCTATTAAATGGTGATGGTGGTTTAAGGAAGACCACAAACCAATCTGGTGGTTTTGGGATTACCACAAAATTTGGAACTTGGATCTAGGGCTCAATGGTTCCTGAAACATTTCCTAAGTTAGCTAGAAGCTAGAAGTTGATGTCTTCAGCTAATTGGATGTTTGAAGTTTTGATATTTGTGTGCCAATTCCAGTTCTTCCAATGTGCACTAGTCCAAGCTTTGTGATGTGTGTCGGAAATCAATAAGACAATGCATGCACACCAGAATCAAGAAAAGGATCTTAGGGAAACCTCTTTGAATGATTACTAATAGCAGCATAAGGGAACGTGGATAAAAAAGAAGATGAGATGGAAATGTAGTTAAGATTGCTCTGATTCCAGAGAGGCTACGTGGAGTGTAAGAAGGATACAGAAGCATGCAAGACCGATAGTCAGTAGAGCGAGTGGAGAAAATATTAAAGAGATAGAGCGCCACAGTCGAGAAGGATATAAAAGGAAGCAAGGATGACAAAGAAAGGGTTGATTCATTGGGTTACTGTTAGTTTTCCAAGGTTCTATGGATATCCCGTTAGCTCTCTCTGAGAAGCTGTAGTATTGTAATGTCTCTGGTTGTGTGTCTGAGTTTGTCATATGAAAATGTATGAAAGGATGTGCATGGCACTATGTATTATAAATATGGGGAATTATCTGAGAGAATATGAGACCCTGTTCTTGTCGATATATGATTTTGTTAATGTATACATGTTCCTGATGGAAACATGATGATAATAAAACTACATTGATGTTGAACATATGATATGTCAATTATGTGTCTGAATGAATGTGTTGTTTCCTTTATGTCTTGTTATATGTTAAGTAAGTTGTAATGAATGATATGAATGTCAACCCAAATGGATCTGTGTGCGTTTATTCCTTCATCCTCGACACAAGACCAGGTGGTATCTGTGATCCTCATAGCGTCTTGGGTGAGACCTTCTTCAGCCTTGGCTGAAGATTGATATGCCAATACTATGGGGTTTTTGTTGGTCAACTCTGGAGGAACCCTAGGTTTTAACCCACCAGCATTAGGAAGGATGAACGCAAGTGTTAAACGACCCAAAAAATGGTTCCTTTGCTGGGACCTGGAGGTTTTGTATTAAGAGATGAAGGAAAATAATGAGGTGGTATCCATCTCGGGAGGAAATTCAATATTGGTTAACTGCGAAAGGTCTGAGAGTCAACGTGGAGCGATGGAAGGATAAGCATTTCTACATTGATATGCATGAGAATTTATTTACGAAATTTCCATGTTTGTTGCATGAATGGCTGAAAATTCATACTACCACTAATACTGCTTTAAGGTCACTAGAGACGATAGTCTGGGATCAAGCCACGATTGGTAGGCTGAAGGCATTGGGCAACAAGTGGGCTCATGTTAGAAAAAATAGGATCACAGAGCAATAAAATAAAACAAATGTGGAAATAAAACATAGAAGATACACAATACAATAGAGACACATATATACATGGTTCACACAGTGAGGGCTATGCCCACTAGAGAAATTGTCAGGTCCTTCCTTTTCATTATCCAACCAAAATGAAGGGATAAAACCTACAACACATTCACTGTAACTTCATCTTCTTTATCTCACAGTCTCCTCTCTCATAATACAATATTCGCCATAACACACAACTGCAATACAATTCCCTCATAAGAGAGGGTTTCATTCTAGGGAAAAAAACCCTAACATAACTTCTAATGTCAGATCTGCGACCTTATCATTAACAGTCCAAATTGACTACAAAATTACAATATTTGAATTGCAAAAAACAAAAATTTCACCCCTCTCAAGGTGGTGGGGGGGAGGAGAATTGTGTATCCTATAGTTTCTTTGACTTGCATATGAATTAGGAAGATAATCAGGCTCCACAACCAACAATCTCCCTTTTGGAGACTGATCACAACAACTCCACTATTGTTGTACCTGCTAGACTATGATCCACCTTGGACATGGAAAATTTCTCATCTTCACCTTCATGCTTGAAGGCCAATTGAAACTAAGTAGGAACTCAGTTTCTCCCTAGTTACTACCTTTGTTAACATGTCTGCAAGATTCTGGATAGTATGTATCTTGTACAACTTCAAATGTCCATCTTCCAAGACAGATCGTATGAACTGGTACATGAGATGTATATGCTTATTCTTAGAATGGAAGGTTGAGTTCTTTCAAGATGAATGACACTCTCTCTATCACAGTACAACCTGCTATTATCCTTCTTCTTTCCCAATTCCTCCATAGGCCTCTATAACCAAGTCATCTCTTTACTAGCCTCTGTAGCAACAACATACTCTGCTTCCGTTGTTGAAAGTGCAACAACCTTTTGCAATTTTGAAATCCAACTTACTATTGTTCTACCTACAGTAAAAACATACCCTATGGTGCTCCTCCTGCTATCTTTATCACCTGCCACATCTGAATCAACATATCCCTGTAGAATAATGTTTGAACCTCTAAAACATAATGCATGAGTACTGGTACCTCTCAAATACCCGAGAATACACGTTACTGCCTCCCAATGTTCTTTACCTGGATTGTTCATATACACTCTCACAAATCCCACTGCATGTGCAATATCTGGTCTTGTGCACACCATAACATACATCAAGCTGCCAACTACTGATGAATAAGGGACCCTAGACATGTATTCTATCTGCTCCTGTGTCTTGGGACACATTTCCTTGGTTAATTTGAAATGGTTTTCCAAAGGTGTATTATCTGGTTTTGCATTCTGCATTCTAAACCTCTCCAACACCTTCTCTATGTACTCACCTCGAGACAATGTCAATTTGCGATTTTTCCTGTCTCTTGTTATTATCATACCAAGGATTTTGTTTGCAATACCTAAATCCTTCATCATAGATGAATTAGCTAATTTCTTCTTGAGCACATTTATATCCTACATGTTAGACCCTAAAACAAGCATGTCATCTACATACAATAACAAGATAATATAGCTTCCATTTTCTAGCCCTTTAAAATAAACATAGTGACCATAATGACATCTACTATAACCTTGTTTTGTCATAAACCTGTCAAACTTCAAATACCACTGCCTTGGAGCTTTCTTTAGGCCATACAATCTCTTCTTCAACCTACATGCCAAATTCTCCTTCCCTTTGACCTCATACCCATGTGGCTACTGCATATAAATATCTTCATCCAAATCTGCATGGAGAAAAAATGTTTTTACATCTAACTACTCAAGATGAAAATCTTCTATTGCCACAAGAATTAAAATGGTCCTAATCAAAGTCATTTTAACAATAAGAGAAAATATTTCATCAAAATCTATACATTTCTTCTGTTCAAACCCCGTTACAAGAAGTCTGGCCTTGTACCACGTTTTGCCTCCATCTTCTTCCTTCAACCTGTAAACCCATTTATTTTGTAATGCTCTTTTTTCTGTAGGAATCTGAACCAAGTCCCAAGTCTGGTTATTTACCAAGGAATCCATTTCCTCTTTCATGCCTTTCTCCCACTTCTTTTTAGTGTCTACCTGCATTGTCTCTTCATAACTTTATGGTTCACCATAATCAGTCAACAATAAATAATACAATGAAGGAGAGTATCATTTAGGGGGTCTACTTAACCTGGTAGATATTCTAACAACACTTGCAAGATTTTGAGGTACATATTGCTCCTGTTGTTGTACATTTTGATTTTTTGGTACCTTTGGAGTTTCTTTTTTAGTGATCTCATCAAGCACTATGTATTCTGGTTTTTCTTTTTCCTATTTCTTTCCCTACAACTGATCTGTGTACATGAACTTCTCATTGAATATGACATATCTACTCCTAATGATTTTGTGATTTTCATAATCCCATAAATGATAACCAAAATCATTAACACCATATCCAATAAAGGTACACTTCTTGGATTTTGCTTCAATCTTTGTTCTATTTTCTTTATCAATTTGGACAAATGCTTCACAACCTGAAGTCTTCAGAAATGAATAGTTTACCTTTTTACTTGTCCATGCCTCCTCTAGAATGCCACCATTCAAAGAGCTTGAAGTTCCTCTATTTATTAAGTAAACAACAATATCTACAACATATGCCCATAACTGTAAGGGAAACCCATGCAATCTCATACTCACACGTTCCATGATTGTCCTATTCATCCTTTCTGACACATAATTTTCTTGTGGTGTTCTTAGAATTGTCATCTCTCTATGAATCCCATGGTATGAACAATAATCATCAAACTGCTTGCTGTAGTATTCACCTCCATTGTCTCATCTGAGACACTTCAACCTTTTTCATGTCTCATTCTCAACCAAAGATTTCCATTTCTTAAAAATACCAAAAATATCAGATTTTTGTTGAATGCAATAAACCCAAGTTTTTCTAGTTGCATCATCAATAAAAGTAACATAATAATGAGAGCCACCAAGAGATGATACTTGAGATGGTCCTCATACATCTGTATGCACAAGATCGAACTTTTCATTATTCTTTTCTTTTTCGACTCTGAGAAACTTGACTCTCTTCTGTTTTCCATAAACATAGCGCTCAGAGAAATCCAAATCAACTTGTTTAAGATCTGGAAAAAAATTCCTTTTGTGAAGTATCTGCATCCCCTTCTCACTCATGTTTCTAAGCCTATGATGCCACAATGTTGTATCCACTCTTGTAGAAGCTAAAGAGATAGAAGAGACAATATTAACAATACATAAATACAATGTACCTACCTTCTCTCATTTTTCCATTACCAATGATCCTTTAGTGACCTTCCACGTCTTATATGTAAATATAGATATACAACCTTCACTTTACAGCTACCATGTTGAAATTATATTTCTTCTCAGATCTGGTATATGTCTCACCTCTTTCAGTAACCATTGGTTTCCTTTATTTTGCTTTATTTTTGCCTTACCCATTCCAACAATTTGGCATGGTTCATCGTCACCCAAATAAACCTTTCCAAAATCACCTTGAACATAATCTTGAAAATATTTACTATGGGGTGTGGCATGAAATGAAGCCCCTGAATCTACAACCCAAGAATAAGTAGTATTATCTAAAGAAAGAATCAAATCATCTTGTAACACATCACCTGTTACATTTTCTTCATGACTTTTCACCTACTGTCCATCTCTTTGTTTCTTTGAAGCTTTGCAGTCTTTCTTCAATTGTTATTTCTTCCCACAATTCCAACACTCTATCTTTCTTAGTCTAGATTTGGATATGCCCTTCCTAGAATTCCCACAGTTTCTTGAGCCCTTTCCTCTACCCTTTCGTCTTTCCTTATTCTCCACGATCAACACATTACCTGATGTATCACTTGTTCTTTTCCGTTGCATTTCCTCGCTAAGGATAACACTAACAACATTATCAAATTTCAGAGTGTTTGAACCAGAGACAGAGTTACTTACAACCATGACCAAGCCATTCCAGCTTTCTAGCGATGAGCACAAGATTAGAAGATCCCTAACCTCATCATCAAAATTCACTTTTACAGAACTTAGCTGATTAGTAATCTTATTAAATTCATTTAAATGATCTGCAATAGACCCACCTTCTAACTTCATCATATTAAATAATCGCTTAATTAGAAATACCTTGTTGGAAGTCGAGGGTTTTTCATATATTTTAGCCAATGCACAGTCGTATTGTTCTTAGTGCCTTTCTGTCAAGAACCTCCTATTATTTGTCCTTCATGGCCGCCAACTTCTTTGCTATTCCTGCCAACAATAGGTAAAGATCCTTCTGATACAAATAGTCTTCCATTTGCATCTTCCACATCTGCTAGTTTTGGTTGTTAAATTTCTCAACCTTAAAGTTTCCATCTTCTTCCATTGCTCCCACGTGAACCAGGAACCCTATTTTTCTACGAGTTACATTTGGCTCTGATACCAGTTGTTAGAAAAAACAAGATAACAGAGAAACAAAATAAAAAAAATGCGGAAATAAAACACTGAAGATACATAATACAATAGAGACATAGATATACATGGTTCACCCAGTGTGGGCTACGTCCACCAGAGAAATTGTCAAGTCCTTCCTTTTTACTATCCATCAAAATGAAGGGATACAACCTACAACACACATGTTGTAACTTACTCTTCTTTCTCTCACAATCTCCTCTCTCATAATACAATATTCGCCATAACACACAGTTGAAATACAATTCCCTCATAAAACAGGGTTTCCTTCTAGGGAAAAAAACCTTAACATAAATTCTACTGTCAAATCTGTGACCTTATAATGAATGGTCTAGATTGACTACAAAATTGTGTATCCTGCAGTTTCTTTGACCTGCATATGAATTAGGAAGATAACTAGGCTCCACAACCAACAACTCAAGCCATTGATTTCTGGTTTTCTTGAGTGAAGGAGGGGTGTATAATTGAATTTGTTGTGGAGTACATTGCTTCTTGCAGCGAGGATGAAAGGGAGTTTACGAAAGGTCCTAGGAAAAGACTGTTGGAAGAAATACCACTTTGGATAAAGTTGTTGTTCATGGAGAAAGGGATGATGTGCATGGAGTCCGATAGGATGGTTGAGTAGACTCGCTTAATGTCGGGAGGGGTGAAAAGATGGGGGGGAAATGAGAAGGGATATGGATCCATTGAGGAGGATCCATAAGTTGTTGAGATGAGGTGAGGAATGGGATGGACCCAGAGGAGAGAAAGAGTTGAGAGGTACGTAAGAAGAGTTGAGTTAATAAGGAGAGAGAAAGAAAGAAGTGGAAAGAAGATGGAAAGGGGCGCACGATGAGGGGTCAGGATCAGGATGAAGAGAAAGGAGCCCGCACTAGGAGGAAATGTAGAAGAGTGTGTTGTGCCAAAGAGGATCATAAGCAATGATAGGCTCATGAAGAGGTGTGACATTGAGAGTAGGGTGTCCAGTGGGGATACAAGTAGTGGTGGTGGTAGTAGTAGTCGTAGGGGCTTAGGAGACAAAGTCTGAACCCCTTGGATGTTGTGGAGTGTCATAATCTCGGAGGAAGATGAGGCACAAAGTAGAGGTGTAGGAGAAGGATAGGAAGATGAAGGATCCCTTAGTGGCAGGGGAGAAAAATTGGCGATAGTGGATTGTCTTGCGCAACTGCAGGTAGGAAACTCTCTAGGTCACCTCACAAGAAATGTTAGAAGAAGATGGACTTAGCCTCCCTTTGAAACACCCCCCTTGCGCATTTGTAATCAAAAAGAAAGAACAACAAATAGCAAGATGATTGGAATAAGAGAAAGAGTAGAAGGAGAGAGGAGAGAAGAGACGAGTGAAGAATAAGGTGAAGTTAATGCTACTTCACCAAGAAGAGTATCAATATTTAGAATCCTAATGACCTGCAGTCATATCAAAGGAAATGGATTGAGATTGAGAATGGTGAATCAAGAAAGTACCCTGAGGCTACTTGTGTTCCATGGAATAGGTAGGGATGATGCAGAACAACATTGGTTTACATGTGAAGTGATATGGTCTCTAAAGAGGATCACATACGAAGCAATGAATATTGCACATCTATAAACCACGTTAAGGGATAGATCCTTGATGTGGTACATGAAATACAAGGCCACTGTGCCAACAAGACATATGAGGTCCCTAATAGAGATTAAAAGATATCTACTTAAGGAATTTCAAAATCCCAAATTAGAGTCTTAGTGTATTACGAAGATCAAGGAGATTAAGTAGAAACAAGGAGAAACCGTGTGGGATTATGATCAACGATTCAAGATTTTGTTGGATAGGATGAATTTCCAAATATAGGATATGCAACAAAAAGAATGGTTCATTGTGGGGTTACTCCCCCATATCCGAGTCTCACTCACCCAACAAAAAGTGATGACTCAAGTAGAGGTAGTGGAGATTGCAATGTGCTTGGAGGCTACACCAGGATGGGAAAAAACATCGACAATAGTGGCACAGGTGCAGTTGCAACTAGCCAATATTATAATGTAGTTACGAGAGATGGAAAAGACAACAGTCATGTGCGAGCATGCATCATATACCACGTGTTGGTATGAGGGACACCGTAGAGATGAGTGTCTTATGTTGGGAAATTATGTGGCGATGGGAGCGCCAAGTCCATTCCCTACTGGGCCTCAGGCGGAGTGGTGAAAAAATTGTAGATAGTGGTGCCATGAACCACACCAATAACCTACTTTGGAGAAGTATCAGAAGATGCATCATACTCCATTCTATGAATTTTGTAAGTCCATGGGACATGATGTCAAAAACTGTCTATCAATCCAGCTGATGTAAGACAATACCCTCGATGTATTCTAGGTACAAGAAGAACATAAAGGTGGTGAGCATGGAGGTTGTGAGAGAGGTAGATACCAAGGAGGTCCCAAAGGCAGCTATGGATGTTGTCATGACTGAGGATATAGAGGAGGGGGAGGCATGCCCCTCACTTGTTTCAATTGTGGAGAGATTGTCCATGTGTCAAGATTTTGTACCAAACTTTGCATTCTCTGTGGGTGATGTTATAACCACGAGCATGTCACCGAGGATTGTCTTGACTTATTGAAGAAGTGGGAATAAAAGAAGGCACATTACAACATGGTGCATGCTGAGCTACGTGGAAATAAGAAGAAGGATGAGGAGATTGATGTTTAGGTGGTAACCCAAATCAAAGAGAAGACATGAATGGACTTCGATCATTTGAATGTCCCCTTCCAATTGACCATGATGGGGGGTGACTAAATAGCCTTTAAGACTCTCGTAGGCTATAGTCAACAAGGAAAAATTGAGTCAAGGAGGTTTCACTAGGTTAAAAGATTGACAAACCCTAAAAGTGACATTAAATAAAATAAGAAATTATATTTAAATGGAGTTGGAGGGAAAATATTTGACTTGGTCAAAATGGGGGAACGATCTAGAAGGTCCAAAGGAAGGATAAATAAAGGAGAAACCCTTCCCCTTGGCATTATGTTTGATATCTTATTGAGTGTTCTTGTAGCCAACATTTTCGTTGTGGTTTTGGGAAAAACCCTTCCATTGCAGGTTTAGTTTCGATGGTCCAATATCCACCCTAGATAGACGAAGAGGGGGATTCCTCTGGAGTCCTCGTTTGAGTTCATTGTGGTTCTTGGTTCCACTTTGGAGATATTTTGGAGGCTTATTAGTTCGCACAGGGTGTTTATGATAAATTTCAGGAGCAGACCAATCATAAGATTCATGGGTACCTGAAGGGTTTCACGTAGCACTAGTCAGAGGCATCCCCGTGGGTTGAGCAAGGGTCGTCCAGCGAGGCCCCATGAGACGATATGGAGGCATCTCACGAGGACCCCTCTAGATTGGAGGTTTGCAGCAGATCCAGTCTGTGAAGGTGTTCTAAAGATTTTGGAGGACCGCCTAAAGAACGAATGTCACTAGAGCAGAGCAGTGTAGGGCTTGGAGAGCCTTGGGATTCATAGATTGGAATCATTCTAGGTTTCTTGTGTTGTTTCTATAGTAGATTGTGATATTTTCTAGCAACCATTAGTTTGTGTGCTAGTGATATTATGCAAATATTATTAGATTCATTAGTTATCATTGTATTGATTTGGGAGTTCCCATCCATAATAAAATGCCATGGTTATCTTCTCTAATCTTGTGTAATAGATGCTTGTGATGTGTTTGACAATATTTCTCATTGAGTAAGATATCCTATAAGAATTTAACAAGACATTCACTTAAGAAGAAACAATAGTTTTGAGGCAAAAACATAATATCTCCACCTAGCCTAGTTGGGGACATTACAATGGTATTAGAGCTGGTAAATCTACGATCAACATAAGTAAATCACACAGAGTCAGAACTAGAAGGAAGCATGGGAGACAACCATGATGTGATCAAGATACTACAAGATCTGGTCAAGAGACATGAAGATACAACAAGGTTCCAACAACAGTCACTTGAGGCATTTGCACAATTATTAGGCCAACATGGGAATATAAATGGTACAATTCAAGGTGGACCCAGTGGATCCCGTTGGAGTGACAGAATACAGATGGAGAATATAAACAACCATACCCCAACTCAGAGAAAGAGTTTAAATACCCCTAAGCCTTTATTACCACCGTTCCTTATAGGGTAGCCTACAGAAGCACGTGAGCAACCGGATTAGGGGATTAACATTAACACCTCATATAGGGAGTACAAGAGGATTGATGCAGATATCCATGAGAATGTTTCCTATAAAGACTTCTGTGACCTCAAACATAAATATGACCCAAGGGAGGGCAGCAAAGGAACACATAGCCCTTAGAATTTTGATCTCATGTGCAAGGTGGGAAGGTTGACTATTCCACCCTTCAATGGATCAACAAAGAGTACGACCATGGATTGGGTACATAAGTTAGACACTTACCTCCAACTTAACCCAATGACTGAAGCAAAAGAAATTTAGTATTCCACTCTTCATTTAGAAGGATAAGTTCATGAATGGTGGTACCATGGGATGGTGATAATAGGGCACACTGACATCACTTCATATGGGGACTTCACTCAGAGCTTGATGGATAGATTTGACCAAAAGGACCCTGAAATACACTTCAGGGAGTTATCACAGTTAAAACAAACAGACACACCAAAAACATACATCACAAAATTTCAGAGGATGGCAATTATGGTGAAAGATATCACTCAACAGAGGTTGGTAATGCTATTCATGGAGGGTCTAGCTGAACCCCCTGAGAGGATGGGTGAAGGTCGTTAGGCGAACTACATTGCATGAGGCCATCATGAGATCCTAAGATATGAAGGACACAATCAACAAGAAGGTTCTGAAAAAATATTTCATCCCGCAAGGAGGAAAGGAGACCAAATTTCCCTAGAAGTCATAGACAGGGAAGGATAGAACGGGTGAGGAGACTTAGAGAGAACTAAGGAGGAAGAAAATTTGCTTTAGTTTCAAATATCCATGAGAACCGGGTCATAGATGTATGTACAAAGGTAAATTCCATTACATTGAGGTAGTTTCCAACGAGGAGGATGACGGTGATGACAAAGGTATTGGACAAGACAGTGATGAACCATCAAAAACTACAGAGCATGCACCATTTCAAGGTAGCCATAAGGGAGTTACCATTGCCACACTTTGGGGAGTCCCTAAATATTATACCTTTAGGGTTAGAGGCATTGTGCAAGGGTAGAGGGTTACGACATTGGTGGATGGGGGAGCTACCCACAACTTCATTCATGTTGCACTTGTCACCAGGAGAAAGATCCATACAGAGGAATTCGAGGGATTCATGTGGTAGTAGCGAATGGGTACAACATGATGTGTACTCAAAGGATCATAAGACTGGAAGTAACCTTGGGAAACTACACATTGATCGATGAATTTTACATCGTGGATTTAATAGATACTCACATGGTTCTAGGAGTTAAATGGCTATACTCTTTGGGAGATATCCACATGAATTATAAGTACATGAGGAGGGAGTTCCATGACAAGGATGGGAAACAATTTATCATTAGAGGTATGCCGACATGTGCCCCTAGGATCGTGTCTAACCAGCGCATGGAGGCCCTTTTTAGACACAGGGACGTGGCTTGCATTGTAGAGTGCTTGATCACTATGGATAAGCCATCACATGAATCCTGACATTACCCTGTGGATATCCAGGCATTGCTTGGAAAGCATGAGAGAGTGTTTGAACCATTTCCAGCAGGGAGACCACCTAATAGAGGATTTGAGCATGTCATTGAGCTAGAAGAGGGGTCGAAGCTAGTCATCACCACTTCCTACAAGAATCCAAACAGACTCAAGGATGAAATAGAGAAGGCTGTAAAGGAGTTGCTAGAGATCGAACACATCCAACCTAGTTCTAGTCCTTTCGCCTCATCTGTTGTACTGATGAAGAATAAATATGGTACTATGAGGATGTCCATAGACTATAGGGCGCTAAACAAGAAGACCATAAAAAATAGATACCTAATACCCCATATTGATGATCTCATCGATGGGTTGCATGGGGCGATGTACTTCTCAAAAGTTGATCTGTGATCAATATACCACTAGACCTGGGTCAGGGAGGAGGATATCCATAAAACAACATTAAGGTGTCACTATGGGTACTATGAGTTCCTGGTCATGCCCTTCAGGTTGACTAACACACCTGCTACCTTTCAATCATGCATGGACCATATCTTCAACAAACAATTGAGGATATTTTTATTAGTCTTCTTAGCTGATATTCTCATATAAAATAGGACATGGGAGGAACACCTAAAGCTTGTGGACGATATTCTCACCATTATCGAGGAATAATCACTTTTTTCCAAGGAGGAAAAGTGTGTGTTTAGTTTGATAAAGATCCTCTGTCTAGGGAATGTGATCGGTGTTGAGGGAGTAAAGGTGCATTAGGAGAATATCTAGACCATCTTAGACTAGCCCACCCCCAGGACACTCATAGATATACGAGTATTCTTCAGGATATGTAGCAATTATAGGCACTTTGTGAAAGGATTTTTACAATTGGTGGCGCCATTAACAGACCTCACTAAGAAGGGGGCATTCTGATGGTTAGAGGATGCACATGTGGCACTTGGCCAGTATTGGATCATGAAGAGGATCATGAGTACTTGGCCAGTATTGGCACTTCCATATTTTACCCACCCTTTTGTCTTAGAGTTTGACACATCTGATGAAGGGATAGGGGAAGTATTGATGTATAATCAACATTTGATAGCTTTCGAGAGTAGGAAGATAAGGGATCCTAAGAGGCTCTACTTGATCTATGATAAGGAAATGCTGGCCATCATGCATGCATTGGCCAAATTCAGATAATACTTGGTAGGAGGACGCTTCGTGGTTTGGACTAACCACAAAAACTTGATATATTTCTTGGAGCAATGGGATTTGAATGAAAGACAACAAAAATGGGTGAGAAAGGTGCAAGCATATGATTTCAACATTGAGTATGTTAAGGGGAAGAATAATGTAGTTGTTGATGCCTTATCAAGGAGACCTGCATCCTTCTCTATGACATAGATATCAGTAGACTGGAAGTCCATTCTCCTAGTGTAATACTCCAAGAATACCTTCGCTTGTGAGCCAATGGAGAGAAGTATCCAGGATGGAAGGTACAGGGTAGTAGATGACATCATCTACTACAAAGACATGATCTATCATGTCTCTGAGTCCACACTCAAAGATAATATTTTGAGGGCAACACATGATGCACCACTGGTAGGGCACCGGGGGTATCTGAAGACCTACAGGCAGGTTAGGGAGAGATTCTCATGGAAGGGTTTCAAAGGGGATGTACTCCGTCATGTGAGGGAATGCATGAATTTCCAACAAAACAAGTTAGAGTTCAAACATCCTGTAGGACTGCTCCAACCCTTACTGATCCCATAATAGAAATGGGAAAGCATCTCCATGGATTTCATCATAGGATTACCAAAGGTACATGGTAGGGACTGTATTTACATTGTAGTGGATAGGTTGACTAAATATGTGCACTTATTTTCTATTCCTATTGAGTACAACACATAGTAGGTAGCAGATCTATTCTTCAGGGAGGTGTTGAAATTCCATGGCCTTCTGAGGAACATAGTCAGTGACTAGGATAGCAGGTTTCTTAATGCGTTTTGGCAGGAGTTGTTCAGGTTATCTGGGACATAGTTGACACCTAGCACTAGCTATTACCTCTAGATAAATGGGAAGACCAAGATAGTAAACAAATGGATCGAGGGGTACCTGAGGAACTATGTGTCAGGGAAGCAACGGGCATGGATAAAATGGTTGCATCTCAGTGAGCATTGCTAAAACACCACTCATCACATGTCTATTGGGATGAGCCCATTTAGGGAATTGTATGGATATGTTGCTCTGTTTTTTTGGATTTGGCGTTTGGAGAGAGAAGATCTCCTAAAGCCAAGGACTAGTTATAGGAAAGTTAGGACATATTAAGTGTCCCGAAGGAAAATCTACAGGCCACTCAGAATAAACAGAAAATGGATGCAAATAGACATAGGGTAGAACACAAATTTGAGGTTGGAGATCTCATATTTCTCAGATTACAACTATACAAATAGTCATCATTGAAGAGTAGTGGTGGAGAGAATCTTAAGCCTCACTTTTACAGGCCCTACAAGGTGATCAAGAGAGTTGGGAAGTAGCATACAATTTGGAGCTACCGTAGGGCAGCAAGATCCACAATACCTTCCATGCATCCTTCCTCAAGAAATCATTCGGACAACAGGTCACCGCTTCAACAAATCTTCCTCCAGTAGATGAGGAAGGACAATTGGTTTTATCTCCTAAGAGGATAGTTGATGTTAGGGAACAAATACTTAGGAGCATGGTCATTCAAGAGTATTTGGTTGTATGGAGAGGATTGTCCACAGAAGATGCTTCTTGGGAAGGGGAACAGATCTTACAACACCCTGATTTGGAATTGCTTGAGGACAAGCAATCTTGGGAAAGGAGGACTGTAATGTCCCCTTCCAATTGACTGTGATGGGGGTTGACTCAA
Organism: Picea engelmannii; assembly: GCA_009831015.1. Classification (NCBI taxonomy): domain Eukaryota; kingdom Viridiplantae; phylum Streptophyta; class Pinopsida; order Pinales; family Pinaceae; genus Picea; species Picea engelmannii. The sequence goes on along the minus strand of ML809623.1, from coordinate 133,433 downwards.
TAACCTATATGACTCCCGTAGGCTATAGTCAACAAGGAAAAAGGGAGTGAAGGAGGTGTCACTAGGTTAAAAGATTGACAAACCCTAAAAGTGACATTAAATAAAATAAACAATTATATTTAAATGGAGTTGGAGGGTGTTATCAGACAAATCGGTAAGTGCATACACAAACTGATCTCCTTAACTTCAACAAGAAATTAGAACAAAACAAGACAAAATATAAAACTTTCCCTAAGTTTTAACTATCAAGCATACTAACTAACAAGAGATAAATGACATACCTTTTAAATGTCGTTTTTCCTCGCTAGTGTCATCCTCGCTCCGTTCCAAGGCTTATGGGATGTTGAAACTATAAAAATATATAAGCCAACAAAGTGAAAGAAATGTTGTATACTCAAAAAAACCTATGTATGTGATCAAGGAGTCATACAATAAAATAAGAGCAATTTTATGGGAAAGAAATATATCACTGTATTAAAGATATGAAAAGGATAATACAACTAATGCCATGATGTTGTAGGGTCCCTTCCAACAGTTCCTTTCTTCCCACACACTCATTCTCCATGAATTATGAGACTGTAGATTTGAAAGTCACTCAGAATATCAACTTGAAAAAGTGAAACTCAAAGCCAACACAACCTCAAAAAGTCTAACTCCAAGCTAGCTCACCAAGCTCCGAAAACTCTCTAACCATTCCAAAGCTAACTAGGTTTCCCCATGAGAACTCCTCTCCTTTTATAAGATGAAAACGATAGATTGAGGAGGTTAGGATGATCCCACTAGAACAAGGATGTGACTCAGATCCAAACCGATTAGAGGCCACCTCACCCTCGAAGCTTCTATTATAGAAACGTCGAGAAGATGCTCTTTTTCTTTGTAAAAAAGATCACCGCACCCTTAATACTGAGAAAACTACGAAAATGTCACAGGCCACTATGGTGCAACCTGCGTCGATCATAAATCGTCGCACCCTTAACACTAAGGAAGGTGCGATGATCCCCTCTTATAAGGTTTTTACAAGGGAAAATATAATTTTCATCTTTTTGCGAAAAAGTGTCTTCATTCTTCTTAAAGGATTCAGGCCATTGATCTTTCTAAAGACAAAGGATAGGTTTACATCATTAATGGTCATAGGGGTGACGAAAATAATGTGTAACATAGGGAAAATATTTGATTTGGTGAAAATGGGGGAACGATCTAGGAGGTCCAAATGAAGGATAAATAGAGGAACGACCCTTCCCATTGGCATTATGATTTGATATCTTATTAAGTGCTCTTGTAGCCAATGTTTTCGTTGGGGTTTTGGGAAAAACCCTTCCATTGCAGGTTTAGTTTTGGCGGTTGAATATCCACCCTAGCTAGACGAAGAGGAGGATTCATGCAGAGTCCTCATTTGAGTGTATTTTGGTGCTTGGTTCTGATTATCCCTTAGCCTAGGGATAACTAAGGAGATCACATCTCGAGACCCACATGTCCTAGACATGGATTACTAAGAGCCAAATGACTTGAGAATGGCCCCTCTTTTCTTTAGTGCAATCCACATATCACCAACAACAATATCCATCACACCAGCTTGGTCCTGAAGTAACAGTGAGTCTTGCTCCATGAGGTAATGAGTCCGGGTATCATGGTATGTATCACTCTGATTTTTGAAGAACTTGAACATGTTGTATTGAATCCTTCTTCATTTCATGACGTTTTCTTGGAAATTATTCTTTTTGCCTCATCCATACCTGGAAAGGTGACATGGTGCCCTAGTAAGTTGATTTTCCTTTAGGATGGGTTTCTATTGGGTGGATATATGCATAGTCATCATCCATTCCCTCCATACTTACCACTTCCCATATTTATTCCTTCCATCTCCCCTATCCTTGTTTGGGCATTGGGATTGGATACACTAAGAGGGGTTGTACCTCACCTTGTGGGAAGAAGGGGCTAAAGGCCCAGAGGGTAAAAGTAGTCGGAAAGAGTTAAAAGTCAATGTTGAAACCTTTGAGAAGCTTCACTTAGGGATCCCCGAGAAAGCAGTGAAAAGATTCTCAATAAGAAAAGGGGAACCATAAGATAACATAAACACTCAAGGTACTAGTAGATGGATAAGAGGTCTCATCACGAGCTGACCTGTTATGACCATGGGCATGTAGCGGTATGACACTACCACCTATCTGGTCACGAAGTGAGGGTAATGGCTCTTGGTGGCATAGCCAAGAGAAAGGGGGTCTCATCACAAGCCAACCTTCTCATTTTCATTAAATATTTGTGGATAACACTGTCACCTCTGGTCATCAAGCCAAGATAGTGGCCCTCAACTATTTCCTTGAAGCACAAGAGAAAAAGATCAAAAGAAATAAATCTAGGAGTAAAAGGCAATGCATGGGTTAGGAAACAATTGCATTCATGACAAGGTGCAACTCACCCTCTACAAAGGCACCCACAGGTAAGACTTTACATTTCCCTGTTATCACATGCACCCCATGCCCAAATATTTACCCCATGCCACCTCATGCACTTACATGACTTGGACTAGATCCCACCTGGGAAACACCCCAAACTTAAGAGAGGTTAGCCCAATGGGACACCCTGAGACCTTATCTAAACCTAAATTGTCAAATTGCATAACATATTTGAGCATTTGTTTCGGTTAAGGGGGGTTTGATGCACATATTTGGGTAATTTAATTATTGGATGTGATTTACATGCTATGATACCTGTGACTTATGAACTGCCTGGAGGGAATACTTTTTGTTGTTGTAGGACCTTTCTTGGTGGATAGGTACACATGAGGGAATGGTTAGCTCAGACCTTCATGGGAGCTTAAATCCCACAGATGGATGTTGAAAACCTAGCCATGGGTAAGAAGAGATCGAAGACTTGCACCGAGAGAAAGAAGAATGTTGCCTTCAGAGGCACCATGGTAGACCTAGACCCAGGGGACCTTGTTCTTCCCACATGGACGTTATCCCTTGAAGGCCCTGGATGTCACCATGATAGCCCTAGATGTCATTCAGAGCTAGGGCTTCATCTTTGGAGGCATTTGTGAGGCTTGTGGCACATGTGGGCATCATTTTAGGCCTCTGGAGGCCACTTTCCTTGCTCAACGCTCCACATATGGGGCTCAACGTCACCTTAGAAGGGAATGACATCACCCTTGGGGGAGATTTTAGATGCAAATTTATTTAATTTGGTCAGAATTTAATTTTTGTAACAAATTGGCCAGGTTGACCCAACAATTTTGAATTTAAATTGATTTAGGGCCTGATTTGGTATAAATAAACAAAAAGTACATTCATTTTTCATAACAACTTGTCCTTGGAGACAAGAGGTTTGAAATTTGTGCCTTATTAGGGTTATTGGCTGAAATTGTGAGGCGTCACTCTTGTTTAAGGCTTGTATTTGCAACTTGGATCAATTTTTGGAGTTTTATGGCGATATTGCATGGTATACTCATGATTATTCTTGGTGCAAGTAAGTAGAATCTACATTTTGTCATCTATTGAATGGTTTAAGGTATGGTTTTATTTGCTCATACAAGATTATGAAATTGCATGGTGTATTTAATGCTTGAAGTAAGAAACTTAAGTTGTTACTGTCTTACTTTTTATTTGCCAAGCTTTCACTAAACTGATCTAGTAATTAGTGAAACCCTAGAGCCCTAAACTGCTATCACTCTAGAGGTTTGCATTTGGTTATTGTTGCATAACTTCTACTCCATAGAAGTTCTAATGAGAGCAAGGCACTAGGGCCTAGAAGTGCCTACACCCTAGAATATTGTCTCTTAAGGTCAAAATCTAGGAGGTCTTAAGTTGCTACTCCTCCTAGAGTTTTTCCCTCTTAGACTTTTGTGTATCATCATTAATTTGCAACCTTAGAAGGAGCCACCCACATTGACTCCATTTACCCCTAAGAGGCACTAGTATTCAACCTTGTTTCTTGACAAGAATCATCAAACTTCAAACTCCATCTCTCTACCTGATACCCTACTAACCTAAACTAACTTGCTAAACTAGTCTAGGAATACTAACCACTAAGTTGTTGTTGTTATAATCAGTGCTACAACCATCATTTTGCAGCCCAACCAAACTTGTTTGACCACTTAAATCAATCCAACAATTGTATAAGGCAAGGTACAATCAACCAAGACTAAAGTGTGCATCAAATTGCCTTTCTAAATACTTTTCTGAAGATTTTACTACTGTTGTCATTACTTTATTTTGATGTTGCTACAATTATCATTGACAACCTGTTAGACTTTATTTTCTAATTGACATATATCTAGAAATTGTATGAGACAAGTGTTAATATTTCAGGACTTCACAATATCTTGTTATATTGTCTATTCAAGTGCATTTTCTAGATGTTATTACAACTGTCGTTAATTAATAACTGCTACTATATATTTATCACTTGCTTCATACATTGATTGGTAGCAATCATCTCTATAAACTTGAAGTCTTTTTGAAGCATTCATCATCACTTGTTGTTTCCATAACTTTTGTTGTTGTATTGGTAAGGGGAAGGTACATTTTATTCTCCTTTGCTTCATCCAACAAGACTTAAGTCTATTTTGAGTGACCTAGAGAGAGGGGTGGTTAGCCTTATGTTTTCCCTTTCCTCAACCAACTAGGTCCTGGGACGTCTCCCTTGGAGTGAGGTTTTCATCCTCCTAAAGAGAAAGGGGTACCCTATTGAGGTGACAATGATAGGGTTACCTCTGTGTAACGTCAATATAAGCCTACTAGCCTTTAGGCTTTGCGAAAGTGTAGATTGCGCGATAACAATTCCATTTTGGAGAGAGTTTGGAGGCTTATTAGTTCACATAGGGCGTTTACGACAAATTTCAGGAGAAGACTAGTCATCAGATCTGTCGGTACCCAGAGGGTTTCACATAACAGTGGTTGAAGGTACCCCCACAGGTTGATCAAGGGTCATCCCACGAGGCCCCATGAGACACTTCGCAGGCGTCCCATGAGGACCCCTGTAGATTGGGGGTTTGCAACAGATCGGGTCTGTGAAGGTGTTCTGAAGCGTTTGGAGGACCTCATCTAGAACAAACGTCACTAGAGAAGAGAGGTGCAGGACTTGGAGAGCCTTGGGCTTCATATATTGGCATTATTCCAGGTTTCTTGTGTTGTTTCTATAGTAGATTGCGATGCTACCTGGAATTGATTAGTTTGTTTGCTAGTAATATTTTGCAGCTATTATTACAACCATTAGTTATCATTGTACTGATTTGGGAGTTCCCATCCATAATAATATGCCATGGTTATCTGCTATAATATTGTGTAATAGATGCTTGCAATCTATTTGAAAATATGTCTCATTGAGTAAGTTATCGTATAAGAAGTTAACAACACATTCACTTAAGAAGAAACAATAATTTTGAGGCGAAAATGTAATATCTCCACCTAGCCTAGTTGGGGACATTACAAGCATGGTGCAATCTTAGGTCAAAGGCTGGAGGGGAATATTAGAAAGGCAATGCCACCCCCTCTTAATTTTGATGTTGCTCAACAGAAGTAGTTTATGGGCGATGTGCACAGGGCCCTGGAAGAAGAAAGAGCACATGAATAACTACAGTGAAAAACAAAAAGGTCACTTGAGGAGGCCTAGATCTATGAAGAAGTGAAGTAAGCGACATAGAGGTCCTTGAGGAATCCTAGATTCACGAAGAAGTACAATGAGTGACATAAATATCGCTGGAAGAGGCCCTCACCCATGAAGAAATGTAGTTCACGATGCAAAGATTGTTGGAGGAAGCTCACGTGCACGAAGAAATACAACACATGACGCAAAGGTCGTTGGAAGAATCATGCAGATGGGAAGAGTTGTGACATGCCAAGAAAAGAGTGACCGAGGAACATCGCAAGGAATAATTGAAGCACATAATTATTCAGAAGAGTTTAGTTGGAAAAACATGAAAACTATGATAGTGATTCAAAAGATGCCATGGAAAGGTGGCATAACTGTTGATATTATGGTAGCTGCGGGAGGTATTTACCTCCACGTGTAAACCTAGTGAGAATAGAATATTCTGGGAAGCAAGAAGAAACCCTAATTATTTGGTTAATAACCCTAGAAGACAAGTTGGCTCAAGAGAATGACTTGTATTAGGTTATTAGCCTCCAAGAGAAGAAGTCGGCTAAAGGAAATGTTATATACTAAAGAATTAGTACCCAAAATGAGAAGTCGACCCAGACAGTCTACCAGAAATACTATAAATACAGGAGGCCAATCTTCATTCTAGTCAAGATTCTCAAAACTGCACAAGCAACACTTGTGCGCACTGAAGTTGGCCAGTTTGTGTGCAAGTTTGGAGGAGAGCTGCCATTGTAGCTGTTGCAATTAGAATATTTTAGTTTTTGGATTGGACTCTCTCTTGGTTATGGTCTGGACTCTCTCTTGGTTATGGTCTGGACTCTCTGATCAACTCTTGTTACTCTTGCTTGGTGCACTATCCTTGGAGAAATATGCACCACCTTTGTTTGGCTATCTAGCCTAGGGTTTGCTTTCAGAATGATTCTCTGTCAAGGTTAAGGTGCTCGGGGGTGGCTTTGGCCTATGGTTGGGTGACAATAGTGATGTTGTCTATGGTTAAACAAGCACATCCATTATATTCTAACAGGTTATGGGCCCAAACCTCCTTCATTCAGTCTTACCACTGGAAGGGAGCATAGCCATAAGGATACTAAGCGCGTTGAATAACTACCGCTAGGGTTTCTAGTAGGAGCAGTTACTAAACCAATGCCGCTAGGGTTATTAGCAGGTGCAGTTACAAAAACTTTAACCCTCTCGTTAAGGCACCTTAAGTGAAGGGATTGACCTAATTTTTGGATACACTAGTGCGCCCTAGCCTAGCGCATCTCCTGATACTCTCAGCCAGCTAAGACGTTAAGTTTGAGTTTTTGGTCAAATCTAGGGTTGACCAAGTCAAAGCAGCCATGACTTACTCTATGAATTCAGAAAACAAGTTAGATGGGGCTTCTAACTTTAGAGTGTGGAAGACAAGGATTGACCTCATTCTTGCCAAGAATAAAGTGTTGGATATCGTGAAAGGAAAGATCGTGGAAGCAGTGTTTGAGGAAGGAAAAGAGAAGGAACCGTAGAATGTTGCAGTTATGGAGAAGTTCAAAGACCGTGACATCAATGTCATGAGTATCATAGTGGACTCTATAAAATACCACTTGATACCCTACATCTCCCATCTTGACTCATCTAATAAGATGTATGATGCCCTAACAAACCTCTTCTTAGTCAGAAACATTGGACAAGTAATGAGTCTGAAGAATGAGCTCCATGAAATGAAGATGAATGATGATGACAACATAACATCATACTTTGTGAGGATATCTCAGTTAAGAGATCAACTACAAGCTATTGAAGAGATCATCTCAGAGAAGGAACTGGTAAATATAGTACTCAATGGTCTTCCCAAGACATGGGATGCATTTGCCGCAAGCATGAACACAAGGAAGGAGTATACTACATTTGAAGAACTTTGGACTTGATGTGCACAAGAAGAATCAAGGATCAGTACAAAAGAGAAACCCCAAAATAAATACGATGATCAAGCCTTCACGTCAAAGCTCAAGAATTTTAGGAATAAAAGGAAGTTTGGTTCCAGGAAGAAACCAAATCAAGAGAAAGATATGTCAAGAATACAATTCTTCAATTGTCGAAAGTATGGTCACTACAAGAATCATTGTCCTGAGTTAAAGAAAGGGAAGGAAATACACAGAGCACCAGTTACCGAAGAAAGGGAACCCTCAAAGAAAGACAAGCAAGACAAAACAAACTTCTTCTTCTAAGACAAGGTAACAATACTCTTCATAGTTCGTGTACATACCATGTTCTTCCGTACATATCCTGCATATCTATTTCCTAGAAGATAATATGTTCCAAGAGAAACTTACCTATGGAAGAACAACAAGATAAGGATTGCTATCACTATGACTACAAGTCAGACAATACACATGACAGGATGAAGTACATCAACAACCCCTGGTAACAATTCATGTGGAAGCTATTATCAGAATCAATCTTGAAGAAACCTAGAAGAAGTAAAGACAGAAATAAGTCAACAATTAAAAGGAAATTGGAAAAAGATTAGTGACACTTTACAGAAGACAATAAGGATGCATATGGAAGCATGGACTCTCCTATATGGAGGGAGCCGATTATATATTTCCAAAAGAAGAGCATGAAGCAAGGATTAGGAGGGAGCTAATCCTAAATTATATGATCCATTGAAGATGATGAAGTATCTATCCATGGTAGTAATATTGAAAAGCAACACATGTTCAATGTGACTTCAGAAGAAGTCTTCTTCGAAAATAAGCCTTAAAGTAATCCCTGGTTGTCCATCCACATCCATGATCCTATGATGAAAGAAAGAAGTTGGAATCTTCAGGGCATGGAATCTATAGAAAACTCCATGAACTCAAGAGCTAAATAGAAACATGAGGAAGAACATGAAGATTCCAAGAGAGAAAGAAAAAATAGAACAACTAGTCAATGTATCGAGAATCACAAGACTACCAGCCTGATATGAACTCACTTAAAGCAATCAAGCAGAGGAACTAAAAGTTGTGATGAAGAACAATGTATGGAAGACTTATGAATGAAAGCATTGCGAGATCCAGAACTAGAGGTTATCCCAGATGGAGGGAGAAGACTATGATGATTGTTTGTTCCAGTAAATAAGTCATACCTCTTCATGAGCCATTATATCATCCACAATATCCATGGGTTGGATTTTTCATCAGATGAATGCAAAGACTATTCTACAGAATAATTGAACAAAGAGCGCATGAAAACCAATCTCAAGGCTTTAAGGTATACCAGAAAGGGACCCTTGTATGCAGATGAAAGAAGACAAGTTGGTGCAAAGATTTTCATGCACAACAGAAGCATGGTTAAAAATTCTATGATAAAAATCAGAATGGTTACTCTGAAGTCCAAGATGATGGATTGATAATCCATGACAAATTCTCATGATGACAGAAGAAGTGCCACGTGGATATGTTTGAGTCTTTCCACGATGTTATGAGTTCAAAAGAAACAAAAGATGAATCCAACAATGATATACTGTAATGATCAGAGCTATATGAATCCTTCAGAAAAACTAGTGTTCCAGAAATACCGAAGTACATTGAGATCAAGCATTACATTCTCTTTGATGAAGTCCAGAAAAGAGAAAGTGGTTCTCCAATATATATCTCCACAGATGAGCAGATAAGCAGACATTTTGGTAAAACTTCTATCCAAGATGAAAGAGTTTGTGTACTCAAGCTAGAGCTCGTGGAGACGGCTTCCTTATTGAAAAAGGAAGAGATTACTCCCAGGTTGGGAGGGAGCACTGATATGTTATTGACTTATGGACAGTCATTTTTCAGTTCGAAAAATGGTCTAGGATGAGTAGTTCGTTTCCATTTCGGAAAGTGGTTTGAGATTTCTAATGGATAGGCATTTTCCAGTTCAGAAAATGGTCTAGATCGAACGATCATTTTCATAATGAAAATGGTTCGATGGAGTGCTGATGTACCATAAACAACGATTCCCCTTGTGGTTAACATAGGGAATGGTCTAGGATAGTCTCTCTTCTTGATGGTCACTCTCAGTAGTGGTCAAGAAGACTGGTTCACCTCGCCGGACATTCATTCTTTCAAAGCTCACAATTGTGAGCAGTTTCAAAGAGTAATCCATTTTGGAGGTTGGTGCAGGACAATCATTTCCTTAGGAAATGGTCTGGAAAATCATTCCCTAGGTAAAATTCTTTCTCTCCAGGTTGCACTTTGCTTAGTGCCAGAGGAATGGCCCAGATAGGTGAATGGTCTAGGTTCAACAATCAGGGACAGGCATTCCCTAGAGCAGACTCATTCTCTCCAGGTTACACTTTGTTTAGTTCCAGAGGAATGGCCCAGATAGGTGAATGGTCCAGGCTCATAATTCGGGATAGTTATTCTTCCTTGCTTGAGAAGAATAGTCCAGATAGCTCATCATTGATATTTTACCTTCTGAGGGCATATGCTCTTCCAGATTTCACAGATGTGAGTGGAAGAATGACCCAAATGTTTCAATTGATATCATAACAATGTTTTCTGTGCAGGTTGATACCAGATGATATGATTGTTATGGAGACTGTATGTCTCCTAACAATAGATGCATACTATTGTGGTGGATGTGTTCCACTAATTGTGACTATATGTTACTAATCAAGTAACTGTGTACTACTTGGTGTGGTAGTGTACCACTGGATTGTAGTTGTGTACTACTATGGATAGACACAGTTGTGTTATATTGAATGACATTGTTCCGATTGCCTTGAAAACTATCAGTAGTGTTGGAAATGATTATTATCTAGATGGATGATCAATGGACAAAGATTGCTTAGATGAAAAATGGTCCAGGACATTTATTCTTCTAGGACATATGTCTAGATTAGAAGAATGGTTCTTGTGTCACTCTGTGGAGTGAATAACTTACCTAACATCATGTCTGATTACTCAGATGGAGTATGGTTTCGAGAGATGATGCAGTTGATGACACTGATAGTGATGATGATGCTCATGATCTAATCATAAGATAATCTATATGACTATGTTGATGATACGAGGTAAATGGTATGTTTGTGCTCAAGACCATTACCTTCAATACCTCCCTAGCTAGGACAAAGTGTTGATATTATGGTAGCTGTGGGAGGTATTTACCTCCACGTGTAAACCTGACGAGAATAGAATATTCCAGGAAGCAAGAAGAAACCCTAATTAATTGGTTAATAACCCTAGAAGACAAGTCGGCTCAAGAGAATGAATTGTATTAGGTTATTAGCCTCCAAGAGAAGAACTTGAATAAACAAAATGTTATATACTAAAGAATTAGTAGCCAGAATGAGAATTCATCCAAGGCAGTCTGCCAAAAATACTATAAATATAGGAGGTCAGTCTTCATTCTAGTTAGGATTCTCAAAACTGCACAAGCAACACTTGCGCGCATTGCAGTTGGCCAGTTTGTGCGCAAGTCCGGAGGAGAGTTGCATTGCAACTACTGCAATTAGTAGATTTTGGTTTTTGGCATGGAGTCTCTCTTGGTTATGGTATGGAATCTCTCATCAGCTCTTGTTACTCTTTCTTGGTGCACCATCCTTGGAGAAATATGTACCACCTTTGTTTGGCTATCTAGCCTAGGGTTTGCTGCCAGAATAATTCTCTGTCAAGGTTAAGGTGCTCGGGGGTGGCTTCGGCCTATGGTTGGGTGACCATAGTGATATTTTATATGGTTAAACAAGCACATCCATTATATTATAACAAGAACAAGCTGTATGAGGTCTCTACTTGAAAATATGCGAGGATAACTAAAGAAGTGTGCTAGATCGAATATGAGTTATGCGATGCCCTACGATTTGATAGAACAAGGCCAATAGAGGCATTCCTAATACAGATGGAGAAGACCGTTCCAACTGAACGAAGGGTCAAGGCCATGGATTTTATGGTATGGGGGACACCTGCGTGGTGGTGGGTGACGCATCGTATGAATATTTAGGATTGGGCGCAGGTGGTTGAGTTCATAAAAGTCTAGTTCCAACCCATCTTCAACTTTGAATTGGAAAATCGCTACAAGGGAATTGAAGATCCCCATGAACACATTACTTTATGTGGACAATGATGGACTTCCAATAATATTCCTCGAACCCAATGGGTCCATCGGTTCATTCATATTATGGATATGGTCCCTAGGAGATAATATATTTAAGAGGAGCTCAAGTGGAAAACAATAGATTGGACCCATGTGAGTTCACAATTTTTCTTAACATTTCGCTTCACAACAGAGGATCCGACTCAAAGAGAGCCCCTCCTCAAGATTAAGAACTTTATATTTCATTGACAAAAAAAGGAAGGCACATCAAGGGAAGTATGCTCATATCATCAACAAGTGACAAAAATGAAAGAGGCATTCCATTTTTGGAAGATCAATGTGGACAATGTTGATGATGATGACCCACGAGGAATATAGATAAAATAATATGAGGGTGAACATGTGATGAAGGGAAAGGTGACGAAAATAGTTGTGTTGGACTATGGTCATTCGATTAAGACAAATAAACATAATATTGGCACTAAGGAAGCTTCCAAAATGACCATAATTGGGGATTATTGGGATAAATATATTGTCACTCAAGTTGTTAACCTACTCAAGGAATATGAGGACTTGTTTCCCCGCAACTTCTCAAAGATGAAGGGAATTGCAGGAACATTGGGGGCTATGAAAATTCAGCTTAAGATGAATGCCAAACTAGTCAAGGGAAGGCCTTATCAATTAAATCCCAAATATAAGGCCTTATCGATTAAATCCCAAATACAAGGAAAAGGTGCGTAAAGAGTTGGATCAGATGTTGGATGCTAGAATGATTTTTCTGGTGGAGGAGTCAGATTGGATTAGTCCTATGGTTATGAAATCTAAGAAAACCAATGATATTTGAATCTATGTAGATCTAAGGAGTCTCAAGGTTTCCTGCATGCATGACCCTTTCCCTACCCCTTTCATTGATGAGGTGTTGGATAATGTTGGAGGATGGGAAGCCTACTCGTTTACGTATGACTTTTTCAGGGTATCATCAGGTTATAATTGTAGAATAAGATCAGGACAAAACCACCTTTGTGACAAAGTGGGGTTATTTTACTTATACGGTGATGCCTTTTGGATTAAAGAATGCCCCCACAATTTTTTTAAGGATTGTGGTCACAACCTTCAAGGAGTTTATCCACAATTTTATTAAAGTTTATTTGGATGATTGGACAATTTTCATTTTGTTGAAAGAACACATGAAAGCCCTTCGCTTAATGTTGGATTGATGCCTCTAGCTCCATATCTCACTAAATTTGAAGAATTACATCTTTTGTACACCATTTGGCACACTATTGGGGCACACCACTTGCAAGGATGCATTGTTGGTCGATCAAGCTAAGATTGTCTACATATTGGATACGGTGTCCCCCACTTTAGTTCATGAGTTGTGTGCGACATTAGGTCATACAATATATTATCAATGGTTCATTTAGGGTTATGCGAAGATTGTGGCCCCTCTGGAGAAGTTATTGCGAAAGGATACCAAGTACATTTGGACATAAGCATGTTAGGAAGCCTTATATACTATAAAAGAGAAACTAGTCACTATGTTGATTCCAGTTTTTCTCGACTGATCTAAGCTCTTTCATGTTCATGTTGGTTCCTCATCCATTGCATTGGGCATAGTTCTTGCACATTTAGGAAAAAGTAATATTGACCATCTGGTATATTTTTCTAGTCACAAGTTGTTTGATGTAGAGAAAAATTATACTAGAAAAGAGCCTAAATGCCTCGCCATGGTACATGCCTTGCAGTTATTTTATACTTCTTGGGGAACCCTTTCAAATTATTCACTCACCACTCCACACTCAAGTACTTGGTCAAAAATTTAGTGTTAAGAGGAAGAATATTTCATTGGTTGTTTTTGTTTCAAGAGTTTTAGTTTAAGGTTGTTGTCAAGTTGAGAAAATATAATGTCAGTCCAGATCATCTCTCTCAGATAGAGACTGGTGAAGCTAGTCATAGTATCAATCATGAACTCCCTGATATTAAACTCTTTCGTGTTGAGGAATTTCCTGATCAATTAGTTGAAATCATCGAATTCCTCACATCAGAATTGGCCCCAATAAGATATACTCCAGCCCAACGCCGTCAACTGGTAACCCGTATCATAGATTATCAGTTGATTACCTGTCAATTGTACAAACTGGGAGCAGATGGGATTTTTCGCAAGTGTGCCTTGGAACATGAATGTGACCCCATTTTTTATGAATCATTTGAAGGTATTGCAGGGGATCACAATGCCATAAAGGAAATCGTGTGGAAACTTCTGCATGCCGAGCTGTGGTGTCCCTCACTCTTCGTAGATGCCAAGGACTATTGCAAATGTTGTGACGTATGACAAAGGATTGGAAAGTCATGTCGAAGGGATGAGCTCCCTCTGTTTCCAATCACAACCTTGGAACCCTTTGAAAAGTGGGCAATTGATTTTGTGGGACCGATCTCTCCCCCCGCACGTCAGATAGGTGCCTCTATATTATTACTCCCACAAAATATCTAACGAGATGGGTTGAAGCCATGTCGAATAAGGATTGTACAACAAAAATAGCGATGTGATTCATTTTTGAGAATGTGATTATCGTATTCAGTTGGAAAAAGGTGCTAATGAGTGACCGAGGATCACATTTTTTGAACGAGACCATTCAACAACTGACTCAACAGTTGATGATCCACCACCAAAAGAGCACTCCCTATCATCCTCAAGCTAATGGTACAATTGAAGCTTTCAATTCAATTTTAGAACATGATTTAACCAAAGTTTGTAATGTGCATCATAACAATTGGGATTAGCACATCCCTACAATATTATGGGCATACTGAACAACTTGCAATAGGCTAAAAAAGCACACACCATTCAGATTGGTCTATGGTAAAGAAGTTGTCATGCCTCTAGAATTTGTTGTCCCCAACCGCTGGATTGCTCTAGTGACTCAGATGACAGATGAATGGTCCCTTCAACAACAGTTAGGTGAACTTATGGAGCTAGAGGAGGACCATATGATGGCAGGATTAATCCAGGTGGTCGAAAATCAAAGATAGAAGGCATGACATGATCACACCATCCACTAGAAAATACTCTAGCCTGGATATTTAGTTTTGTTATATGGTAGCAAATATTTACACCACCCTGGAAAGCTACGTATGCAATGGTTGGGTCCCTTTTGTCTGGTCTACATCAGCGAAGCCGGTGTTGCCAAGCTGGATACATTACAGGGACACACGCTCAAAGAAATTATTAATGGTAACCGATTGAAGGTATACTACAACCCACATGGGTCCTCTTTCACTTAGCTCCCTTTCTCAACCCTGAAGTTTGATAGAGTAGGGTTAGCTTAGGATATAAAATAGGTAGAGGAGTACATATTTGGAAAAAAATTCCTTTTTGACAACGCAACATACACTCTATTCACATAGGCAGATTAGATGGATTGACAATTTTCCAAATTCCCAAGACTTTCCAGTTTAGGTCGAAGTTATGGTCTACATCCAAATTACTAGATCTAATAGAGGATTTACACGAGATGGGGCTAAACTACCTGTCGCTACGTTACACTAAAAGGTCAAGCAATCTGATTTCGATAGATCACCAAAATCCTTGGCATGTAAGTAGAGATGGCGCCATACTCCAAAAGGGACATCACCAATGTAGAGGATCTGAATCGTTATCTCTTCATCTATGGGGTTTTTTCGAGACTCTATACTTATTCCCTGATCGATCTCATTGGTTAGTTCTTTGTCTAATTTTAGCTGACCCCTCCAACCACTTTTCACTCTATATATATCCACTTTCGCCCATGCAGTCATTAGATAAATTCTCCACATCCCATTTTATCTCATCCCTGCTCGTCGCCCACATCCTTAACTTATCCCCACACACTGCTATATTTCCACTTTCCACTAGTGTTACCATCACTTGGTTTAGATCCTCTATCATGGCCTTTCTTCACAGACATTCTAGGATGTGCGATTCCCAATTCGGTTAGGCAACCCAAGAATCCAAATTCCAGTTTTCATGAAGATTAACATTTTGTCATCAACTGCTAGGCATAGGTGCCACTCTCTTATTCTCCAGCAAGACACAAACTCAGTCCTCACAGTAACTTGAACTGTGCTTCAAATCTGTGACAGTCTACCGGTTGTCTATGCCGAAAGTTGGTTTACCTATTGCCATGGATAATCACCTTTGTTGAAGGAGAGAGCCCAATGCTGCGAGTTCTCTATTCCACTGAGCTAAAGGTCCTCGTCTTCTGCTTTATATTTCCAAAATAAAAATTGATGGAACTCTTCCTCGGGATCTACTTCTTGTATGTCCACAAGTAACTGGGTGAAGTTCTAGCAACTTCGCTTAAGTTTAGTTAGGGGGTCAATGTTTGGGTGATGTTCTTTAAAAATAACCCTCATTCATCACCACAAACACCATAGAAGGGAAAGAGTCATGCATCTAGCCAAATAAAGTCCATAGCCATCACTTACCTTGGGGCCTGCTCGACTCCTTCCAGGACCGGTGTCAGGTTGCAACTACAACTTGCACATATGATTTGCTCTTACTCAAACCCGACTGCAACCACAACTTGGTTTGATGCTTTGATCCACCAATGATCATGATTTTCTCTTACTCACAAGTGTCACATCAATATTCTCATAAGGCAGTTGGCTCGAGGACGAACCAAGTAATAATGGTGGGGGCATGTTGGATCCCAACATTTTGGGTAAATATCGCATATGTGCATAAATGAAGTTGTGCATGCTCATTCTAGTTTTGCGCATGCTCAAGCATATGCACGAGGTTTGACAAGAAGTGTGCACTAGTTCAAACTTTGATATTTTTGCACCAGTTCCAGTTCTTCCAACGTGCACCAGTCCAAGCTTTGTGATGCACGCCAAGAATCAAGAAGACAATGCATGCATGCTAGAATCAAGAAAATGATCTTTGGGAAATTTCCCCGAATGATAACTGCCAACAACACAAGGGAACGTGGACTAGAAAGAAGATGAGATAGCAAGGTAGTTAATATTGCTCTGATTCCAGAAAGGCTATGTGGAGTGCAAGCATGTGACAAAAGTATGTGAGACCAGTAGTCAGTAGAGCGAGTGGAGCACATCTGAAAGAGATAGAGCACCAAAGACGAGAAGGATATAAAAGGAAGCAAGGATGATAAAGAAAGGATTGATTCACTAGGTTACTATTATTTGTCCATGGTTCTAGGGCCATCCCATTACCTCACTTTGAGCTTCTATAGTATTTTAATGTCTCTGGTTGTGTGTCTAAGTTTGTCATATGAAAAATGTCTAAAAGGATGTGCATGACACCATGTATTGGAATTATGGGGAATTATCTGAGGGATTATGAGACTTTGTTGTTGTCGATATAGATTTGCTTAATATATACATGTGCCCAATGAAATGAGGATGATAATAAAGCTGGACTGATTTTGAACCTATGATATGTCAATTATGTGTTTGAATGCATGTGTTGCTTCCTTTATGTCTTATTATCTGTTAAGTAATATGCAATGAATGCTATGTATGTCAACCCATATGGATCTGTGTTTGTGTTTATTCCTTCATCCCCAACACAAGACCAAATGGTCTCTGTGATCCTCATAGCGTCTCAGGCGAGACATTCTTCAGCCTTGGATGAATATTCATATCTCGATGCTTTGGGGTTTTTAATGGTCAACTCTGGGCAAACCCTAGGTATTAACCCCCCATTGTTAGGAAGGAAGCGTGCAAGCGTGAAATGACCCAACACCACCCTTTAGCAATCAAATGCAAACTCAACAAATGAAGGGTGTCAAATACTACTGAAAATGCAACTTGCACAAGTAAACTTACAAAAAGACTATTTCCAAGTTACAATTATTCTTGAAAATGCAAGTCTTCAAGCTTGGGCATGAGCTAGAAATGAATGTTAAAGAGAGAGCCGAAAAATTGATTTTAAATCAAGTTTAAGGGAGATTTGAATATGAAAATTCAATAAATCTACAATCATCTTGCTTAAGCTCAAAACAAAGAGTTGAAATGCAATTTCTGTCAAGCTAAATTCCTTAAAAGATTTAGCTTATGGAGCAGCCATGCAAAAATCTTGAAAGACTTACTTCTTAACTCTCAAAGGATGGAAAAAAATTGATAGAGCTCAAGCATGAATCTAAGCTTAAGACTTGTTATATATAAAATATATATTTAGTATTTACTATTCACATCTTGTTCAATGTACAACAACATGTATAAATACACGTACATGAGTAGAGTCATGTATTTTTGTTTAAAACTACGTGACTTTACATTAATAGAATAATTATTACATTAATTATTGAATTAGTAATTAATGGCATTGTAATATACACAAGGTATATTACAAGTCATCCCTCTAAAAATAAGCTTCGTCCTCGAAGCATAGGTAAAGACGAATCTCCTGCCAATCTAACTAGTGATGTTTCTTTACTAATTACAAAGTTTAAATATAGTTGCAATTGTTTCCAAGCTGTTTAGGTATTCTACAAAATAGCCGAAACATCTAAAAAAATCATCTTTCTTATATTTCTTGATTAGTGCAAGGCAACCTAAATGCTCATTTTCAAGAAGTCAAGTCTGGTAACAAAAAGGTAGCTCATTTTGCACAATCTCCCATAGTTTTTTTTCATTGATCAAGTGAAAATAATGGGCAATTATGTCCTCACGTTTCAAATTTTTTTCCTCCAACAAACAATCTATACACAAATCCTCTAAAATCCACGAAGCAAATTTTTCATAATAGTAAGATCCAACACCTTCCAAATCCGCCTTGTCACCAGTTTTAGCTTTTTTTCTTTCATTTTCTTGCCATGTTTTATATCTCCTATATCCTAGAGAAGTTTTCTTCTCCCTCTTTTCTTTAGTTTAATTTCTCAAAGTAACACCCTTTTGAAGGGATTGAAACGTTTCATGTGATGAAAAACGCTTGCACCTTGCATCTAAGATATCGTTTATATTGGAGGTTACCTCTCTGGCATACCCAGGTGTTACACACCAAAATTCCTCACTTTGACAATGTCACATTCTCATTGTTGTAAGTGTCTCACTTTTATCACAAGTGTCATAGGTGTCACATCACAAATGACACCATGAAAACATCTGATACAACCCCTAAAACATGTCATAAAAATAAGCCCCATCATATGATAGTTTAAACAAATGTTTTTCTATGGGAAATGCTCATATTGGCAACTTTTGGGAAGATCAATGCTCCCATGCTCATATACAGAGAGTGCTAGCACTCCTTTTCCATCTCAAGGGGAGTGTTGTAGCGCTCTATTTCCCATTCTAAGGGAGCGCTGAGTTGGTTGAGGAAATCTTGGAAGAAATCCCATTTTCTTCTAAAGACAACTATGGATGGATCGAGTAGGTTTGGCTCGAATCTAACTCTTGGGCTACATCTAAGGGAGATATCACAACTATTGGAGCCATTTCCTCAACTAATTCCAAATATACCCAAGGTGGTTGAGCCTATCAAAGCCTATAAATGGAGGCATTCTCATGGTGAACAAAAGGGGAGAAAATCAACAAAACATTGCTATTTTGCTTGTGGATCTTTCATGCAAGGGTTGGAAGAGAAGGAATTGGAGAGGATGCTGCAACATCATATGAAGATTGTAAGTTTCCTTTTGAATTTCTCATTAATATACTTGGACTATTTCCTTCAAGTATGTGTTTACATGTGCTTGTCTATGCTTGTCTTAATCTTCATTGATCGATTGATTTTGTCTAATCCATTAGAGTAGGAGATAGTCGTTTGTTTCTTGTTGTCCATTGCAGGTGCTATTTGGAACTCATGGATTGGAGAATCTTGGAAAAACATCACATACAAGGTACATCATACTTCTCTTCCTATCTTTTTCGATGGATAAAATGAATCTATATAAATGGTAGTTTCCAAATGATCGTTTCTGTCTTGGTTTAGGGGTCAATAATCTAAGGGAAATTTCACCTATCTACAGGGGAATATTTCCATAACAGAAATTGGTGACTCAAATGGGGAACGAATTTTCAGTTTGTTCTTTCCTTGGTTCATCCATCACCTTTGCCTAGCCTTAGATCCTATTTGTTGATCTAATTTGTCCTTACATATTTTTTTCTTTGCTAAGTTGTCTCATAGAGCCTCTTACTGAATTTCCCTGAGTTACTGAGTTTTTTTAAGTTTTTCTCAAGCGTTCCTCAGAACTAGCACCCCTTTACAGTTCCAGTCAGAGTGATGTTGCTTAATCAACTCTCCCCTAGAGTTTACCAGGGAGCACTGCAACGCTTTGGTGCTTTGCTTACTAGAGCGTTGATTTTTCTTTCTTTGAAAAATTGTAGACTTTCTTGCTTGTTGGGTATAATATGTGGATCTCTTTCTATAACTCATATCTTATTTAGTCAGATCTTGTTATTTGTTTGAATCAAACTTGCTATTTTTCATTCTTTTAGTCCTTATTGAGTTTGTGTTTCCTTATTGCAAAATTGACATTTTTTTCTCAAAATTAGTTTCTTTTTGCCACTCTTCTCGATTATCCGATTGATTGGAGGTTTTCATAAGGAAGGTCATTGATCACAATATTGTTTTCTTTATTTTTGATCCCTTACTCAATTTTAGAAGACTATAAATTATGAGGTTTCTTAGTGTTCTTTTTTGATTGAATAGTTTGGTATTTTGTTTTTCTTTTGGTCTCTTGTTTATTGCCGAGAGTGTCTTTGTTTGTATGTTGATCACTTCTTACTTTTTCAAATCACAATAGTGAACCTTTTTCATTATTAGTGAAAGAATGAAGCATTAGATGAATATTTTAGTTTGCATTTACAATCAAACAAAGAAGTACTTGTATGCATTGGTTTTGGATATAAAAAAGGCCTTCTTTATAATTTGGCAATTGTTTGAATTCTTGTTGAGAGCAAAATAATATAAAATTTTGCATTCTTGAGTGTTTGTTAGTGACAAAAGAAAATAAACTCTTCTCCTTCTCATAGCTATAAGTTCATTGAAAATAAAGTTTGCATATCATTATTTTTACCTTTTTGGGGAGTCAAGTCTCAAACATCCTCAGTTTCACTATCATTCACCCTTGTGTAACGAACAACCATGAAAATGAACCCTAATTAAAATCAAACTAGAAACTTTTATTCTTTGGATGTTTACACCAACAATAGACTAGGACTAGAGATTTGGAATAGGTTGTGAGAATAACTCTCCAAAGCATTCAAGACAAACGCATAATATTGTGATAGGGAGAGCAAATCAAACCTTCATATAAGCATAGCTGGGATCCCCCTCTCACACAAGGGTTAAACACGAGGTCACGTGTGGGATAGCAATGGATATTATCCCTCCAAGGCTTAACGAATCATAGTAGTATGATCATATATTGGGGGTTCTTGTTTAGGATCAACTGTTTTCATTTGGTCTTGGAGCTTCATGAATTCTGAATCTGTTCGGGGTCCTCTGGAGTTTACCGGTCCATTTGTCCTCAGTTCTCTTGAAGAATTTCAGACTTGATATCCTGCCCATACGTTCAGACTTGACTATTGACTGTACCCACCCAGAGGCTGGTTGTGAGTTGGTATCCTTAGTGGCCATAATCTTTAGGGTCCTTACATGAGGTGATAGTGAAGGGAAGTCTTTGTTGTACCTGGAATAGATGTTTGTCAAATTGACTTGGGCTCCTTGGAGGGTAACCCACGGGTAAAAATGTGAAGGAACTTGCACCAAGGTGTAAGAATGTTAAGCAAGATGCCAACGTAACTGGTCCACCCACTCATATCTTATCCCCTTCTCAATTTGATCACATGATGTTGGATTTCATCACCAACTAGTACGTTCATTGAGAGAAGACATTGTTTTGATTTTTGGTTTTCTAGATTTTTTAGCGAGTGTTGTTTGTTTACTTTAGTTGTCCTTAACAATTGGTACTGTGGCTGATAAAGGTATTCATAGATCACGTAGGATGCAAAGATTTCCTCCGGAAGGATATGAACGCCTACCTCATAACTCACATGAATACACTTACCGTGAAGAGGTCAAAAATCATTCAGACGCTGGGAGTGCTGCTACTCCTTTGCTAGCAAATCTCGAGAGAGATTTAGTTACGGTTCAAGAAGGTTCCACCCTTCTTGCAAACCGGCCCTGGAAATTCCTCGCGATCCACTCCTTGTCCGAGTAGACTCCTCAAGTAACATTGTAGTAGAAGACCACCCTAGCCTATCATCAAGGCCATATAATCAACTAGATATGGAACCAATACAACCAACTTTCAACGAAGAATACACTACCCTTGTCTTCTCTATTGAAATGGTAGATCCACAACAAACTCCTGTTCATTGTATATGGACAACTCCATTAAGTCAAGATCTTTATAAAACATTTAATTTCAACCGACCACTCTTTGACCCTCCACACACATATACCACTACCGGTGCAGATGCTGGACCATCAGGACAACCTATTGACCATCCCGTCAATCAAACAATCAATCCCGCTACCACTTTTGGACAAGTTAAAAGTGAAACAGGATTCGTGTTACCTAGTAATTTGCAAATTACCTTGATGGTTACACCCACTATCCCTCTTCAAGCAACATCTTCATATACTCCAAAAAACCCTGTTGGGACACCTTCACATCAAAGGATGCAAAACCCTACCACACTACAAAAACCAACTGCAAGACAACCTCTGTTTAGTGGACAAATCCCTACCAGGGGGAAACTGTCCTTCATCGCACAAATTTTGACTAGGGGGTAAGCCCCTTTTATCGATAAAATCCCAGTTGCTACCCAACCAATGGCAGGGGGACAATTTCAGCCTCCGTTTACCAGGAACCCCACACAATCCTGGGGACCACCCTAGGGAGGACTATTTCATTAGCCACATTAGGGAGGATCATCAAACCCCAACCCTCACGGAGGAATATTAAATCCTAATCCTTCTGGATTACATTCTTGACAAACCTTCCCAGGGATCCTGAATCCCACTTGGGGTCCTCAAGGCCAACCATCTTTTCCTCTCCAAGGGAAAACTCCTTACCATCCTCAAGGTCAACCTAGATACCCTCCTCAAGGGAAAACTGGTTATCCACCTCAAACTAGTCAAGATAACTATCCTCCCCTAGGTTACACTGGTTATCCTCCCAGGGCCAAATGGGTCTCCCCTCTCCTTTTATGAAAATTCCTCAACAAATGAATCCTACTTTTGTTGGTCAAAATCAATAGCATATGGGAGGACCTGCTGGCTACAATTATCCACCACAACCAGTTTACAATTCTACTGGTGTTCCTATGCCCCACCAATATCATCCTCAAGTCAATCGACAGTTGCCATTATTAGCCACTCTAGATACACCAGATCTGTCAATATTAACCAACGATCCCACATTACACTCCCCTTTTTGGCCAGTCATTCCTACCAAATTACCTTATGATATTCCGAAATTTGAAGACAAACTTGGTGAAGACCCTTATAACCATGCCATGAATTTTCATCTGTGGTGTTCATCAAATTCACTAATGGATGATTCTATTCAGTTACATATTTTTTAGTGTACACTTCCGGGTTCATCAGCTAAATGGTACATTGAAGTACAATGCAAAACTTTTCAATATTTTAATTTACGTGCCATGGATTTTCTCACTCACTTCCAGTTACCTATCCGGAAAACAACACATACATTTTGACCTCCCTTTGTTAGACCAACTTTGTACATATTTCTGATCATAATCATGAATGGAGATGACGACAATGATTGATCAAAGCAACCATTCTCGACCAATTGATGGCTGAATGGTTTACCAAATCTATTTTACCTCATATTTCTCATGACATATCCATGGGTGGTGTCATTACAGAAGAGGAAGCCATTTCTCATGCCCAATATCTGGATTTGGTCTATTCCCAGTCTGATACTTTGTATGAATTGATTCCCAACACTCCCCATACATCAACCGACCCATCAAAACCATCCTCCACTGCTCATGCAGATGGAGTTATCGGTTCAGTCAAAACCCAATCCAGTTCACAGTCGACTGACACAACCAATCATTCAGTCAGTGCCCCAACTACCGGGTCGACTGTACCTTCGTAAAAATCCACCCCAACTCAAGTATCTGAAGTGAATGTAGTTCAATATTCTTCCCTGCAATAGTCAGGGGGGAAAAGAAAACTAAGAATAAACCTAAGAAAAACAATAATCAAACCGAAAATCCAAAAACACAAGAACAACCACCTTCTATTGAGAAAAAACCACAGCGACACGAGACTGTACCCATTGGGATGAAGTTGCCAAACTTTTTAAAGGGAATTCTCAACCCGCTGTTTTGACACATCCTTTTCCACAACATTAGTCATTGGTTGCACAAAATATTGCACCTCCAACAGGAAGTAACACAAATCAATCTTCTAAGGAGGGAGCTTCATCAAGGGCACATATTTACATGTTTAATGGGATAGATTTGACCGCTCGTACTACAACATATGACACACCACTAGGTAAAACCGACAAGGAAAAAGTAACTACTGGGACTACACTAGATCCACTGTCCACCTCAGTTAATCCTCTGTCTGGAACACTCTAGATTGAAAAATAAAATTTTGACTCTATCTTACGCCCACCCAAGAGCACATTCTGAAAGTCAACCTTTAATCCTAATTCGCGTGCTTCTCAAAACTACAACATTGTTGAATATTTGGCCCAAGCACCTTGCGCTATGTCGGCTCTCGAAGTTCTACAACGCTGCCCTAGTAAACATATAACTCTCTTGGAATCCATTAGAGCTATATATCCCTAGTCATCCAATAATATCACATTCAACCTAGATAATTTTAAATCCCGACTCTCTCACCAACTTGCTTTCCAAATCAATGTCATTTTCCATAATCAACATATTCATCATACGATTTTGGATGAAGGGGCATCCACATGTGTCATGTCTTTGGCTTGTTGGAAAGGCCTTAAATCACTTGGTCTTAATCAATCTCTCACCATGTTAAGAGCATTTGATGGTAGAGGTTTCCATCCTCATGGATTATTACAATCCTTATCCGTTCAACTGGGAAGAAAAATTGTTTCTGTAGGTGTTGAAATAGTCGATGCTCCCATCGATTATAACTTGTTGCTATAGAGAAGTTGGTTCTATTCTATGACTGTCATCGCTTCATCGATTTTTCAATGTGTCCAATTCCCTCATCAAGGTAAAATTGTGACCATCGATCAGTTAGATTACTGCACCCCCAACACTTGCACTCAAACGACCAACAATATTCCTTTTATGGGAGACTCAAAAATATATTATGAAAGTTTGGGAGTAGGTCTCTTGAAAGATTCTTTGCTCATGGGTACCTTCCCTACACCTCTTCCTCCAACCACACAACACATCACAATGGTTAATATGATTTCGACTACGGTGCATTTATCCTTTGAATCATCTGATCCATGGATCGTACCTAGTCCCTTAGAGTTAGATACACTAGGTGACACTATGCCACTTAGTCCTGCAGAGGCCCACTAAGATGCCATTCAATCCGCCTCTCCTTCACTGGATGACCAACATCTACTGGAGTCTACTACATAGTCGTTACCATCCTGATTATATTCCCTATCCTCTACTTTCAATTACATCCTATATATTTTTCCATTAGATGAATCTATTATGGAAATGCTTAGTCTCGAGGAGACACCATGGGATGACAACCACCATCGTTTGTCCTTTCTTCCCAGTTTGGATGAAATCGAGGAAGATATTTCCTCTATCTTTCCTAGGGATATCTTCAACTCTCCCCAATATCCGATACTCACTCAGGATACCCTCTCCGAGGGGAATTTGGGAAATATCTCTCACATGATTACCGTCGACATATCCATTAAAGAAAGTGTTGTGGAAAACATACAACTAGGTGCCAATTGTTCAGCTGAAGAAGTTGAAACTTATACTGCCTTGTTGAAATAATTTCGCGGCATCTTCGCCTGGAGCTACGAATAAATGCTAGGGATTGATCCTTCGATCATTGTTCATGAAATCCAAAATTACTCAGGAGCTAAACCCATGAGACAAAAACTTCACCCAGTTCATCCTAAAAAAACTGTGACAATCAAGGCAGAAGTCAAAAATATATTAAAATCTAGTTTTATTTATCCCGTCCCTTTGATTGAATGGGTTTCCAACATCGTTTCGGTCACCAAGAAACAAGGGACAATTTGTGTTTGTGTCGATTATCGGGATCTTAATAAGGCTTGTCCAAAATACAATTACACTACACCCTTTATTGACCAAATTATCGATAATTACCTCGGAAGCGTCATTTTCTCTTTTATGGATGGATTTTCTGGATATAACTAGATCAACATTTTACCGGTTGATCAACACAAAACAACCTTCATCTTCCCATGGGATACTTTCACCTATCGGAAATTACCTTTTGGCCTTAAAAACGTTGGAGCCACATTTCAACGGGCTATGTCATATGCATTCCATGACATCAAACATATCGTTGAACCTTATCTCAATGACTTACCAACTCACTGAGCTCATCGACGAGACCATATTGGTCACCTGAGAGCCATATTTCTTCGATGCAGGTTTTACAACATACGTTTGAACCCCCATAAATGCATTTTCGTTGTTGAATCAAGGAGACTCCCCGGATTCATAGTCTCCAAATATGGGATTAGGGTGCATCCATTAAAAGTCAAATCCATTCTCGCTTTACCCCCTCCCAACAACCTTACCCAACTGCAAAGTTTGGAAGGGAAGGAAAAATTTCTTCTCCTTTTTATTTGCAATTACGCCGAAATCACTAAAGGATTCATGAGATTACTGTAGAAAGATGCCTCTTTCATCTGGGATGCAGCTGCTCAACACTCATTTGATGATCTCAACATGCTTTAACAAACACACCACTTCTGCATCCACCAAATCATGCGAAATATTACATCCTTTATTTGGTTTCCTTTGCTTCCACTATTTCTATGGTGTTATTACAAGAGGGTGATGATGACACTGAACATGTGATCTACTATTTGTGTAAGAGTCTATTAGGTCCTGAACCCCGATATTCACATGTCGAAAAGTTGGATTTGGAAACAATTATTGTCGTCCAAAGATTTCGCCACTATATTCTGCTACGCACACATTGCAAACTCAAACCCCATGTACCACATCTTGACTCGTCAAGTACTTGGGGGAAAATATTCGAAATGGATCATCATTCTCCAAGAATTCGATCTCGAGTTTGCCAAATCCAAAGCTAAGAAATCGTTGGTTTTTGCAGAATTAATTGGTGATCTTCCCCATACTGATGAGAATACTGAGCCCAACGATTCCCTTCTTGATGAATCCCTATTCCTCATTAGTACGTCTGATCCATGGTATGGAGACATTATTCTCTATCTCCAAACCCAACGCTTTCAGACTAACATTTCACATGATGAATGATGTCGCATTAGACATCGTTCAAAGAACTACCTTATCATTGGAGACACCTTGTATCACAGTGGCATTGATACTTTCTTACGACGTTTCTTAATCCATGAAGAGGCTGAACAATTTTTAAATGAATGTCACCTTGGAGCTTGTGGCGATCATCTTTCTAGGATGGCTACAACCCAATTTTTTTTACGTGACGGTTAATTTTGGCCTTCCATATTCAAAGATTGCATTGAGGCCATTAAAAAATTCCCACCCTGTCAGATCTTTTAGAAGAAATCATGTACCCACCCAGCTCCACTTCATTCCATTTGTCGTCATCGACCCCTTTCCCAAATGGGGTATCAATTTCATGCAATGTAAGCCTACCTTAGCCGGGGGGCACGATTATATTATCGTCACCATCGATTATTTTAATAAATGGGCTAAGGCTATGCCTACATTCCTCAAAGATGGACTAAATGCAACACTTTTTGTGTTCAATCATATCATCGCTCAATTCGGTGTCCCACAACCTATTGTAACTGATCATGGATCCCATTTCTAGAACCAGATGATGGGTGAATTGCACACCAAGATAGGTTTTCACCATGAAAATTCATCCCTTTACTACCCTCAGGCAAATGGAAAATTTGAAGCGATCAACAAAATTCTGAAAACCATACTTCAACGCATGGTGGGAGTGAACAAAACCTCTTGGAATTTTCATCTCTTCTCCGCACTCTAGGATTATCAAACATCAATTAAAACCACCACTCGATTTACACCCTTCCAGTTGGTATACATGATAGAAACAATATTACCGATCGAATGTGAGATTCCCTCTTTGAAAATCACCGTAGAACTCCTACCCCACACTTCTATTGCAGAGGAATAATTTTTATATCTAACCAAGATGGATGAAACCCATCGCGATGCTACTCTCATCAACAAGACATATAAAAAAAACATCAAAACTCAATATGATTATTGGGCCCTTCATTTTTGGGAAGGAGTTGCGCAAGAAGGAATATAGTCCTAGTTTTGGCCTAGTACGAGTTGCGCAAGCTACAAAACAAGCTGGATACCAGAGCAAGGAGAAGCAACAAAAATCAGTTGCGAAAAGGACAACGCAACACCAACAAAGAAAAAGCGGTTGCAACAGAACAAGAAAGCGTGCAAGCCAAATCCATAAGACATGACTTAGCTTATATATAGGGATGAATATGATTGTAAATGGTTGGGTCATGGTTTTTTAAAAGGGTTGTTGGATCGTGATTGAAAAAGGGTTCGGTCCGATTCTTCCCGTGCTGCGAGGATGAGGTCATAGTTGTTGTTGTTTACTGCTGAGAAGTCAGATTTTGAGTCTGTAATGTAATCTATATACCATTTTTGAAGTTAGAGCTCTGCGACATGATTCTAGAGCCAGGAGTCTGTAACAGAGTGTTACTATGTATCTCTGAGATTGTAATGGAGGAAGACCTGAATATAATATCTGAAGAAGGACCCAAAATTTCCAAATATGCTATGTCTTTCTGTGTTTATCCTTATGCATTGTATATTTACAGTACTTCTTTATGGCTCATAAGTTCCACATGATGTCTCTATCTTTGAACGCTTTTCCGCAACATAAGTAGCTTCAGTTCTTGCGTATATGAGTTCAGATCTGTTCTGTAGTTATATGTCTTGCGCAAGATCATGATGAATCTTGAAGGTTCTATGAATCCTCCTAAGTATTTTCCTTGCCCTTCCCTATCCTTTTGTCTCAGCAACGCTTCGGGTGAGACTTCTTCTCTTCAGAGGAGGTGAAAATTCCAACTCTCTAGACTACTTGTTACCTTTTGTTGGTAACCTGAGAAGGACCCTGGTCTGATCAATCTTGTGCCAACAAAATGTTTCCGTTGTCGAGAACTACGCTAAAAGGGAACCTGTAGGGAGGATGCTTCCGCGAATTCATAGATCTAATATTGACCAATGGTGGGAGAGAAATTGTGATTCCTTCATATGGAAAGAAGCTGAGATAAGGGGAAAATCGGTGAAAAATACTCGGGAGGTAGTCGTTTACTCAGAAAGATCGAGTGACCAGTACACAATATTATGGGTTAAGTTCCCGGAAGAAATTTTCCACTAGATAGATAGGCTCCAAGAATCTCCAGAGTTCCAAGAACGAGTAAAGAGGACCTGTACTTGGGATACAAAAAATATTTCAGCACTTCATCGGTTGGATTGTCCAGTCACGCGAGTGATTGATTTCTAGGTCAATACCACATTAGAAGGATACATTATTGAGTTTATAGCCAAGAATCACCAATTTTTTTCACGAGCAGAGGTGGATTTCAAGAAAGACGCAAAGGGAAGACTGCTGAGAGAAATCCCCCTGTGAATTAAAGTTTTCTTGATGGAAAAGGGGATGTTGACTATGTCCCCGACTGAGATGGCAGCGTAAACACCCTCGCTTGGGGTAGGGTGAGGTTGGGGTGGAGCCATGGCCTAAGAGATAGGAAGAGTTATTTGATAAGTGGGGGAAAAAACAAGAAAGGGACTCAAGAGACGAGTGAGACTTGAAAAGAGCCGCCATAGTTGAGAAGTGGTGGTGTGGCAAGATCAAGAAAGCAACAAGACAGTCTGAGAAGTTGAGGAAATAAGTCGGACCAGGAGAAGGAGAGGAAAGACAGATGTAAGAGTTGCGGAAGATGAGAAGACATGAGAGACTGGCCAGTCAAAGATTACGTGAGAGAGAAGTGCAGAGATAAATATGTCCTTAGGAGGGTGGACAAGAAGGAGAAGGTGTAGAAGTAAGAGAGAAGGAATCTGACATGGATCTTGAAGAGGAAAGAGAATATTCAGCCTCGATGACAGGAAATATCAGGAATTCAGCCGAAGAGATCGCTCAAGAGAAGGAAAACAAGATCCCCCAGATCAAAGAAAACCGCCCCAAAGCTAGTGGCGCCAGCCCCGAATCGCCCATACCCCAAGTGTCTTCTATACAAGTGGTAAGTTTGATACTACCCTCTTATGCTAGTTCTGTTCCAGTACAATTAGTTAGTCAGTCACAACCAGGAAGTGCGAGTATAGGGAGGATATTGGGATCCCCTGGTAGATCGCAAGGAGGACCGTTAGGTTTCATTTTGATAAGAGAAATAACATTAACAATGGTTGGTCACACGTGAGATTCGATTTCCCGATATCCATAATTCTGGGGTACGGGAGATGAAGATGTTGAACAACACTGGTTCTTGTGCGAAGCAATCTGGATATCCAGAGGGACTCCGGACATGAATAAGTTGGTTGAGTTCTAGACTACCTTGAGAGGTCATGCTCTCAAGTGGTACATGAATATTATTGAGCCAGGAGTGCCAAGAATGCAAGGTCAAGTGTTCACACTTGGACAGGTACGGATAAGGTTCATAGCAAAGTTTAAGCTACCTTAGTCAGAACAAGAAGCTATGTTTGAGTTGCACGAGATCCAACAAAGGGAAGGTGAATCAGATTGGGAATATATCCAGAAGTTTAAATATGCTATAGGTAGGTTAGCACATCCAATCCATGAGGAACATCAAAGAGAATGGTACATTAAGGGATTTCTACCTCTGACACAGATTTTTCTAACACAACAATGGATAGCCACTTTGACAGATGCCTTGGAACAATCAATGAAGATTGAAGCCATGGCGGGATACCCTGGGAGCCTGAGAGTGACCAGACCCCCAATAGATGCAAATTTGGTGCAACTACAAGGGCAACTATCAGCGCTTACAGAAAAAATTCAAGAATTGACGATACCTAGACCAGGACCACCGCAGGTCTGGTGCATCAGATGTTATACATAAGGACATATGGTGAATGAATGTCCATGAATGAGGGGAATGGAACCTCCTCAAAATCCGATGGGACCCTCACCAGGACCCAGGGGAGGAGTTGCACAAGTGTATGCGAATTTACCATTCCATAACCCCACCCCATACCATGCTTTTCCAGGGAGCCAAGGAACACCAACAATTGAGTATTGTGAGATTGCTGAATCCATGGGCATGGGCCGAGACAATGCCCCATCATGCAGAAATATTCGACAGTACCAAATACTATACATTGTGAGTTATGCGCATGTACCACACATACTACCAATCAATGTAGAGTGTTGGATGCACTTGCAGACAGGTTGGACCGAACAACATTAAGGGTGAATGAAAACCCTCAGGGACCGAGAAGAGGTCGAGGAGGTGGAGCTGGAGGAGACTTCAGAGGAGGAAGAACTAAGGGAAGAGGGCCAAGAAGATGTTATAACTATGATGAGCAAGGCCATATGGCTAGAGACTGTCCTCATATGAGGCGGTCACAGTGCTCTCACTGTAGAACCAATGGGCACACAACTGAAGACTACCTAGAACTAATTGCAAAATGGGAAGATCGGGTACGTCAACGAGGAACTAACCTCATCAGTTCATAAATCAAGAGAGTTAGTAGAGGAAAATTTCCCAACCTCAATATCGTCACTCAAGGAGGAGCAAAGACAGGAGCTGATGTTGATAATCTACCTCAGATCCAGAAAGCAGCACCAAAAGAAGACAAGTATGACCCTCTAAAACATAAGTTGTTCTTTAAAAATGCCACAAAAGTATTTTAGAATATCCCTAGCCCTAAGATGCAAGAGAAACCCCCACAACCTATTGTTTACCCTAAGGTTGCGCAAGTACCTGCTTCAACCCCTGCACCTAGAAACCCTGTAGTCACACCAA
This sequence comes from Picea engelmannii, assembly GCA_009831015.1. NCBI lineage: Eukaryota > Viridiplantae > Streptophyta > Pinopsida > Pinales > Pinaceae > Picea > Picea engelmannii. The sequence goes on along the minus strand of ML809623.1, from coordinate 101,673 downwards.
GACAACCTGAACAACCTCAAAATGTAGTCGACCTTTGGTTTCAATTATTCTCTGATATTTTCAGAATGACCGATTAACAGAGAAGTTTTGCAATGCACTATACCTAGTTTTAGGGAATGAATAACCCACAGAAGCAGGAATAAGGACCAATCTTCCTGATAAGAGTACTCAGAGGGTGCAGAGAAGGAAATTACGAACGAGAAAAGAATTCATACTAGTAGCCCAGTTAGACGAATTTGAGATTAAGGATGTCATGTTGGATCTAGGATCTGATGTGAATTTTCTGCCTAAAAAGACTCGGGAAGCCTTAGGAAAACCCCAGTTGACATATTCCCCAATCCAGCTAAGGATGGCCAACCAATATTGCATATTCCCAATAGGAAGATTGGAGAATGTGGAAATAGATGTTGCGGGAGTGAATACTATAGCGGAATTTGATGTGATTGAGATCATAGGGGATAAAGACCCTTACCCTGCACTACTTGGGATTGATTGGGCATATGAAAACTATGCAGTAATCAACCTAAAGAAAGGCACCATGACATTTGAAGAAGAAGGGATCAAGGTTGTTCAACCCTTGGATCCACATGTAGGTCCTAGATGTACAGATCCAACAGACAATAATATGGAGGGAGAAGACTTGGATCAGTTATACACTATAACAACAGGAACAAGAGAAGATTACATAAATCCTATTGCTAATGGATTGGTAATTTGGAGGAGTATACAGTCAGTGGACGAAGATTCATAATTGACATTTGACAGTTGGCAGCAAGGCTCATACGAAAGATTCTCAAGGATATGCACAATTGTCAGGGAAACCAGATGGGTTGGGACTGAGGTCGGAGAACACCCAGGATATGATGGTACCTCAGAACTTGACAGTTTTCTACTCAGCATGGAAGAAAAAGTAGTATAGGATCAAAGGATCTCAGTACTAGACTTAGCCCTCCAAGATACCCCTGCCAGATGGTGGGCCAATAACAAAACATTACTTAGAAATTGGGACAATGTGAAGCAAGCTATCAAGTATAGGTTTCAGAATAAGGAGAATCCAGAATCAAATATGCAGACAAATTTCCAAGTTGTGCAACTATTCAACAGAGAATCTGATCCTAAAAACACATATTGAACAATGCGTGACACAGTGGCAAGTTGCGGAAATACCCTCTCGCTTCTAGGTTTAGGTATTTACCCACTCACTAGGTCCAATCTCGAAAGCTTGGTTCCTACATGAAGAAACCAGAGGACAGACCAATGACTGGAAAAAGTTGGAAGATCACTTTTCCAAGGACTTCTCGTTTACAATTAAGTACCCTGAGCTTGAAGTAGTCCTGCAAAGAATTAAAGAATTTCTTTTTACAGACAATAGTAATCATAAATCAAACCCAGTGGTATGTGCAAAAAATAGCCTAGAAATTTAGACTAATCTTCACCTAACCTTAGACAAGAAGCCTATAGAATGTTATAAAATTTCCAAGGATTCATAAATCCCAGATGATTTAGAGGAATTGAGAAACCTAGCCATTAAAGAGACATAAGGGAACATAGAAATACATAACATCATACCCAGTCAGACTGATAGTTCTTATAACTATGCATTAAAGTTGCGCAAAGTCAATATAGGGACCACATAGCAACCTAAGATAGCTATGGTGGGAGACTGCAGGGATGAGAAAAATAGTCAAGAAATACAGAGTTTGTTGCGGGAATATGAGGATTTGTTCCCAAAGACATTTTCATAGTTAAAGGGGATCAAAGGAGTTATGGGAGAAATGAAAATCGAATTAAAACAAGAATCCTCGTGGGTAAGCCATCAGGATGAGATGAATTACCACTTCAACTAGTTTGATCTCTACAGGCATTTGAGAAGTGGGTGGTTGACTTCATAGGGCTGATCAACCCCACAACTAAACATTCAAAGGCTAGATACATTATTAACGCAACTGACTACCTTACATGTTGGGTGGAGGCAACAATTGTTCAGGACTGCTTGACTGATACTGCTGTTAGGTTCATTTTTGAGAATATTATCACTCGATTTGGATGTCCTAGGAGTCTAACCTGTGATCAGGGAGCTCATTTTATTAGTAGCACTATAACAAATCTTACAATAGAGTTCTTGATCCAACATCACAAAATCAACCCCTACAACCCGCAAGCCAATGGAACAGTAGAAGCATTCAACAAGATTCTGGAGAGAGGATTAACAAACATCTGTTGCACAAACCGAGAGAGTTACAAAAATACTATGGGCTTACAGGACAACCACAAAAAAACTCCACAGGTACATGCCTTTTCAGCTAGTTTATCGAAAAGAGGTTGTGGTGCTTGCAAAATTCATCACTCCGAGTTTGCACATTGCAAAGAGCACCCATATGTCGGAGGAAGAATCAGTTGCACAGATACTCTTGGAGTTACAAGAACTCGAAGAGACAAGGTTTTTAGCATACTTCCATCAGTCAATTGAGAAAGCAAGGAAAAAATCTTGGCACGACAAACACATTAAGACTAAACTATTTGTGCAAGGAGACAAGGTTATACTTTATGACAGTCAATATCCGAAGCATCCTGGCAAGTTGGGCATGCATTGGTTGGGACCATTTATAGTTGCGGAGATCCGACCTTCAGGAGAAGCCAGACTTGCGCAACTGGATGGTATGCTGTGGCTAGGATGGGTTAATGGCGCTCGTCTGAAACCCTATATGTCTCAGAACTGAGCTAAAATGACTGTTTCTCTAGTCCGAAGGAGCATGTATAGTAGTTAGATTTGAGTTTTATGCAATTTTTGTAAATTCAGTTAATAAAGTCAACATGTGAAGTGTTGCGCCGCAACACATAGTTCATTTCCTTTTCTGTTTAAGTGTTGTTTGATGCAGAACTGCTTACTCAACATAGCAGGATCAGAAGCGTAACAAACACATTGATGATAGTCATTAATATGATGAGGACCCCTTTGTGGTCGGAGGGAGAACGAATCCTAATGCAATCTGAGTCCATGTGCCACACGAACCCAGTGTAGTCACAACCTTTATTTCCATTACGATACCCCGTCTGAATTCAGTCAAACCATAAATTTGTGATACATGAAGATGCCATCGGTATTCGCGTCGAGATTCTCATTCGTCAAATGTAAAGGTCTGAAATCGACCACGTACCTGTCCAACTTGCATAGTAAATTCCAGAATTTCCCAAAAGGATTTACCCCATTAACCCGTCCCATCGGATAACTCAGATCCAATTTGTGTCCATATGGTCATGATGAACAACAATTATTACTGAAATTTCCAGCTAAGACCAAGTATAAATCTCAGAGAACTCGCCATATAACGCATTGTTTTCAAAGAACTTAGCAATTTCTGAATTCTGTAGAGCGAGCAAGCCTATGCGATCCTGAAACCCGTAGTTGTGACCACCAAATCCTTGTTTCGCCTTAGAATTGGATCATATCCAGAACCCACAATGCTGAGAGATATAGGAAACCAAGGCATCATATCCAAAGACACAGTCCCAGATGATCCCTACGATTCCCGAGTCGAGGTCATGGGTGATTTAAAGGGGAAGGTGGAGTAGGTCAAGCTCCTTGATCTTGACTTAAAAAACCCAGTCTTGTTCCCCAAGATGAACATATACATCTTCTGGAGTATCGCTCCAGATGCGTTGGGAGGCATGGAGTTCGTGCCAAGGCATGAATTTATCAACCTATTCAACTCGACTATAATGAACCTCAGAGACCTACCAGTGTTCGGTACCACAAGTGATGTTGTGTGGTGCACCAAATTCCTGATCAACAGGGTGCATGATTGAAGTCTTTGGTTGGATAGGCGGTATCCAATCCACGCAGAAGACATCCATCAACTTACTGGACTGTCCCTCGAGGGCGAAGACGTGTCTAAAGGATTTTGGGGTCCCAGTAAGCACGAAAAGAAGAAAGGGGAGCCCAACCTTTATGAAAGGTTCCACAATCAGAGGGGGGGGGGGGGGGGNGCGCAAATAAAATTGACCCCATACTACCAGAGATAGTTAGGATTGACTGCTACATCATATCCAACAAGGTTATGAGGTCATATTACAAGGGATAATGCACACTGGATGCATTGTGAGTAGCGGATTTTTGCACCAATGGCGCTGTATTCAATTGGTACAGTTACTTGTTGGAGGAACTACTCGTGGCTTGTGAGGAAGCCCAGGAGAAGGGAGGCACCTTCACGTATGTATACCTGTTAATGGCGTTCACAATGCTAAAGTGGAAGCCACCCGCTGGAAGACCATTGGCACTAGAAGATAAGGGGAGCCTTGTGAAGATGTTTGAGCCTTGGCATTCTAGGGCGTACTCAGAGAACGCGACCTTCAACAACACTACGTTCTCCAAGTGGTATAATGGGTTGATCGATGCAACACAGAGGTTGCACATTTCACAGGAGTTCCTCAACTGCAACACGAGGAACATAGCTTTTAGCATGAACCAACAACATATGTTTGTACGGCCAAGGCATGCTAACATGTTGGATTTCCATTCGAGGATGCTTCTGTTCTATCTAGATGAGGAGGCCTTTGAAAAAGAGGTAATGTCATGGCCGAGAGTTAAACGAAACCCACGCAAGTCGGGAATGCACTACATTTTTCTTTCCAAGCTGCTAAAGAAGAAAGGAAAAGAAGCAGGGGTAGGACCGAGCTCAGGCTCAGAGCTGCAGAAGAAAGAAGCTCTGACACAGTTGAAATATGAAGAGGAGGAGGAGACGCAACCCTTAGAGCGAAAGAAGAGGACGCTGCTGATCTTCCCATAGCTTCCAGAGCAAGCCATGTTGATAGGTAAGGATTTCAATGAGATCCTGAGTGTTGCATTCATCACAGAACCAGTGGCGAAGAAGTTCAGAACCAGGGTCTCGCCGAATAAAGTTCTAAACCCCCAACCCCTTTCATCCGTCGTCCCCCATACTTTCTTAGTGGTCAGAGCAACCCCAGTCATCCATATTCAGGACAACCTTGAGCCTGACACCATTCCATCCACCATCATCACTGAGCACCCTCCATCACCACCAAAACCCCATTCGCCACCCCCATAAACCACTAGTCCACCCGAAACCACAGATCCAGAGCCAATGCAACTCGATCCCCTAGTACAACCAGAGTGAGAACTCCAAAAAACAAGACTAGAAGTACCATAGTAGATATTAGAAGTTTCTGGTCCAAATCCAGAAGTACCAGACCAGAGACTACAACTGACTGGTCCGAACCTGGATGCCCAGGACCAACAAATTGTGCCTTTTGTCCAGAAAAAGGACACTCAAACGGTGGAGGAGCTGCAAGCTCAAAATCCCCAACACATGTCCTCAACGACCAAGGTTGAGGGTGGCCAGAGAAGCACAACTCCGGAAGCAGATGAAAGTAAAGAGAAGGAGCTACCAACGGTTCAGAAGGAACCAGAGTCAACCTTCGGGCATAATGCGACATGCGCGCAGGAGTAGATGGAGCTAGTTCTCCAAAACCCTCAGCAGTGCACAAACTTTCTGTAGCTCTACCTATCCATAACAAAGGTTCTGACACTCCTACCACCAACGTTAAGGTTGAGGCTTGCGCCAGGACCATTGACAGGAGAGGAGGAGGTAGATACTCCTTCAGAACACTCAACGACCAGTGGAATTCCACTGCAGACTCGAGCACCTAGGGACACAACATCGTCTTCTGCTGACCTTACAGAATGGCCAAAAACACACTTGGTTGGAATGATCAGAGCATCAACTGATCAAATGGAGCAGAGGCTCCAATAGGCAGAGAGGTCTGCCAAGGTCGCAAGGGAGGAAGCGTTCCTTGTGCAAGCATCCAGAAAGCAAGAGGAACATGCCAAGGTACAGGTCGAGCACAGGCTGGAACGAGTCCAAGAAAGTCTTGCTGAAGCCTGGCTGGAGATTCGTAAGGTTGCACCCCAACTATCCGAATCCAGTGATGCAGGAGAACCGGAGCACCAGATCAAACTGCTTCAAGGAGCATGGTCACAATTGGCCATTCGCACAGAGAATCTGGAATTCTAGTTGCGACAAACTCAACAAGAAGCAGAACAACAACCTCAGAAGTTGTAGGAGCATATGGAGAAGATAATGTTGGAAGGCAACAATGCCTGAGAAACACTACATAAGTGCACGACTGAGTGCACAAAGATTTTCAGGGAAGTCAACGATTGGATGGGAATCATCGCTAGACACAAACTGACCTTGGAGGATGTGTGCACCAGAATCCATGCGCTGAATGAAGAAGTTGCAGCTATGATGGATCCACTGGAGCAACAACAAAAGTTCAACCAGATATAGCAAGCAAACAATGAACTGAATGCCCTATTTGAGGTGCAATCTATAGCTAAGAAGGAGCTGCGCGAATTTCGGCCTGTCGTTCAAACACTTTATATGAAGATTCATCAATTCGATGCAACAACATATTCTGAATGGAACTCGTTGGTCGCATCCAAGCCCAATGGATGTACTATAGAGGTGACCCAACAGTTCGTCGTCGAGGCCTCACTCCTTGCTAGGAAATGGCAGGATAAAGTTGGGAGCTTTCAAGAAGTGAGGAAGAGGGCCTTGGAGTTGGTCCCATAGTTGGGCCCTTTGTTTGAAGAGGCAAAATAAGAGAAAGTGCAAGCGGAAGAGAAAAAGAAAGAGGAAAATGAAGACAAGGAAAAACAACAGTTGCTCCTGGAAGCTACGAAAGAGCCGAGTACTTGACTCGAGGGCGAGTCAAGGTTTGTGGTCGGAGCTTGTTGGGCCCTTCATTTTTGGGGAAGGAGTTACGCAAGAAGGACTAAAATCCCATTTTTGGCCTAGTGTGAGTTGCACAAGCTACAGAAGAAGCTGGATACCAGAGCAAGGAAAAGCAACAAAAATCAGTTGTGAAAAGGACAACGTAACACCAACAAAGAAAAAGTGGTTGAAACAGAACAAGAAAGCATGCAAGCCAAAGCCAGAAGACATGACTTAGCTTATATATAGGGATGAATATGATTGTAAATGGTTGGGTCATGGTTTTGTAAAAGGGTTGTTGGATCGTGATTGAAAAAGGGTTCGATCTGATTCTTCCCGCGTTGCGAGACTAAGGTCATAGTTTTTGTTGTTTACTGCCGAGAAGTCATATTTTGAGTCTGTAATGTAATATATATACCATTTTGGAAGTTAGAGCTATGCGACATGAGTCCAGAGCCAGGATTCTGTAACAGAGCGTTACTGTGTATCTCTGAGATTGTAATGGAGGAAGACCTGAAGATAATATATGAAGAAGGATCCAAAATTTCCAAATATGTTGTGTCTTTTTGTGTTTCTCCTTATGCATTGTATCTTTACAATACTTCTTTATGGCTCATAAGTTCCACATGATGTCTCTGTGTTTGAACGATTTTCTGCAACATAAGTAGCTCCAGTTCTTGTGTATATGAGTTCATATATGTTCTGTAGTTAGATGTCTTGCGCAAGATCATGATGAATCTTGAAGGTTCTATGAATCCTCCTAAGTATTTTCCTTGCCCTTCCCTATCCTTTTGTCTCAACAATTCTTTAGGTGAGAATTATTCTCTTTGGAGGAGATGAAGATGCCAACGCTCTACACTACTCGATACCTTTTGTTGGTAACCTAAGAAGGACCCTAGTCTGATCAATCTTGCGCCAACAATAATAAGTCCATCCAACCTCCCGTTTTCGCAGAAGGAGATATGGTCCTAGTCTATGATCAAGATCGCGACAAACTTGGGGACGAAAAGTTAGAAACCATGTGACACAAGCCATACATCATAAAACATATGTTACACATAGGCGCCTACAAATTAGTGGATTATGATGGGTTTTCTCTCGGTGAGCCCCAAAATGTTCTCTACCTCAAGAACTACTATGCATAGAACATCTCGCATGTGTGCTTTGTACATTATTGTACTATATGCTTTTGATATGGTGTTTCTTTTCTTTTGCGTGCATGAGTTTTGCCCCAACTGATTATACTTTTCTTTTTGATTAAATGCACGGATGACATCATCCTTTCCCATCTATTTCGGGTTTGTGGATAGCGCTAGTCGACATACCCAGAATATCACTTATGCATCTTGGGTCATCTACCATTCTGGCGAGTTAGTGAGTTCAAAAGGAATTTTCCTCGAATATGCGACCAATAACATTGTAGAATATCATGCCATCATCAGACTTTTAACGGAAGCCTCTCCTCTAGGTATATCTCAATTGATTATCAACCTTGATTCTTAACTCGTGGTCCGTCAACTAAACCGTGAGTATGCCGTTCGTAACCCAGTTTTACTACATCTCCATCTAAGGGTTCGAAATCTCAAAAGATCTTTTGAATTTCTAGAATACAGACATATATCGAGAGAAATCAATACGATTACAGATTCGTTAGAAAATTATATGTTAGATTGGTATATTGTGCATAGATAAACATTTGGGACATAAAACATATAAATAAACAAATCACATAAAACAAAAATACGATATAAGTAGCCACCACAAAACTCGTTTATATATAAAGTTTTTGTCAAAATACATATTCCAAAAGTACATAACAGGGAAAAACATGGGCCTTTATGCCCATATAAACATCATAAAAGAGTAAAGGTGTCTAGAGGCTCTACTCGTCTTCCCGCACCACATTGTGCTCAACATAACACTACTGATCTCGCCACTCGTCGTAGAAAATGACTTTGACCTTCAGGGACCCAAAATGTATGTCTTTGAAGGTGTAGGGCACATCTTGCATCCTCATGGAAGGAACACACATGCTTAAACCATAGAGGTTCCTCTCCACCTCTTGGAGTCCTCCTACTCCGACGTCATACTCTACTGCTGCTCGAGAGTCTCCACGATGTCCTAATGCTGGAATCTCTGCCGGACGTGACACACCTCTGTCTACATGATGAAAACAAATGACTCAGATCCCTCGTTGCACAACCAAAAACATATATATAAAAAAAATATTGTTACTCGTACCTGATACATCCCACTGTGCACCCTCAGGAAGCACTAAATCTGAACTGCCCCTGAAATCCACCCCATCATACGAAAAATCCTCGATAATCACAAGCTGCCTCCCCCACCATGAAAAGAGGTCAGTGGTAAATTGAAAGGCCGAGGGTTCATTCCCCAACCTAGGGGAAATACTATTCCACAGCTCCATATGGGGCTTGGTCATGGGGTGTGATATCAATGCAACCTGTGGTTTCATCTATGGAACTCACTCCAAGAAAAATGAGACTAAGAAGGATCCATACCCAAACTAGTTTTTCCTGCCCGTTCGACATTTGGAGATCTGCTCCTTAATGTTCCTTAAAATCCCTGCACTCCAGTTGAATACCCTAGGCCCCAAGCACTGAATGACATAAGATATCTGGGACTTGGAAGCGAGATGGGCGCTAGTAATTCCTGCTAGTTTTGTAATAACAAAGAGGATGGATCGAAGAGATAAATCCATCACTTCTTTTATGAAAATCCTCCCTCTTACCAAGTGTGACCCTAGTATGTAGTATTCGACAACATTTGGATCTCTGGGCTGTGGAGTGGGTCGATGTCTAGTCAAAAGAATAGGTGCTCCTCTCCTTGAGATCCCCATTAGAAAATATACATCATCCATGTCAATATCAAGCATGTGTGGTCCTTTTTAGAATGCTTCCTCGTCATTATCCCATAATCCGATCAAATATTTGAGTAAAAGAACTTCTTTCCTCATATTTTGGAGCTTGAAATACTTTAACAAGCCACAATTTTGTAAGGCCTCCCTCGCTTGAGGGTCTTGTAAGGCAACGATGTCATCAAATTTATGTTCTCTTTCTTTCCATTCAATCATGATTAGCTATGAGGAAAACATGTAAAGTCATAAATTAATCATCATTAGCTAAGTTTTCAAAAGAAAAATTGCCCTTTTTCTAGCCTATTTTATTTTTATTTTTTGCCCAACACTGCTTATAAGACAAGAACAGAGCGCTAGCGCTAGCGCTCCCTAAATGTACATATTGGGGCGTTGAAATCGTGATCGACGCTCCCCTCGATTACTTGAGGGAGAGCCGATCCAGTTTGACACTCTAGGGCTTCCCAAGGAGCCCAAACACATAAATTAAAGGCTGAAATTCAGTAAAAAAACTTGTAAATGAATGAGGAAGAGGAAAGAACCAACCTGATCCAGACGGATTCGAAAACGGTCGCCCACAACTCTCGCAATCAACGCCCGAAAATCACTCCAAAAGAGGAAAAAACTCAAAGAGAAAAGGAGAATAGTAAAACAAAAGGTGAAAATGACTTTTTTCCCTAGTTTGATTTTTAATATGTCCAAATTTAGTCATTTTTTCCTCCTTTTTCACTTATTATAAAGTTTATTTTTGGGTTTTTTGTCATTTTTTGAGAAGTTGCTAATATCTTTTGCCCAAAACAACTTGATGAACAATATTACCAACTTAACGAGAACTGTGACCTCAAAACGAGAACTCTAGCCCCCAAAACTCATATTTTTGCATAAAAAACATGAAAATCAACCCCAAATCAAAAAGTGGTGCTAATGGTAGCACCATTTTTTCAAATGGGGTCAAAATTACAACATTTTTCAAGCATGACCTTCAAAACTCATACAATAACTTAGAAAAACCTTAAAATTAACACCTAAATAAAAAAGTGACAATAACTAAAGCAATTTTTTTTTTCTAAACATTAAAATTATGGCTCATTTCAACCTAATTGAAACCGTGGTTTTGACAATAGATCCCTATGCAAAAAAAAAAAAACCCAAAATTGGATACAAAATGGTCACTTAAAAATTTATTTACTAACATTTTTTTTCTTCTTCTTAAATTTACATTAAAAAATAAATAAATAGAAAGAACAAAATCTTTGCAACTTTTTTTTTAAATGAAGCAAAAAACACATTAAAAAAATATAGTCAAAACCCAAATTTAAAAAAAAAAACAGAAAGAAAAAAATTAAAAAAATAACCCTTAACAAAAACATTATATTAAAAATTTAAAGAAAAACAAAATTGAATCATAAAAGTTTATAAAAAATTAAAAAATAAAATAAAAAACATACTTTATATAAAAAATTATATATAGTTTATATATGAACTTAAAAATTATATATAGTTTATATATAATATAAACAATATAATTTATATCTAGTTTGTATTATATATAAACAATATAATTTATATCTAGTTTATATTATATATAAACAATATAGTTTATATGATAATATAAACTAAATATAGTTTATATGATAATATAAACTATATATAGTTTATATCTAGTTTGTATTATATATAAACAATATAATTTATATCTAGTTTATATTATATATAAAGAATATAGTTTATATGATAATATAAACTAAATATAGTTTATATGATAATATAAACTATATATAGTTTATATATAATATAAACTATATATAGTTTATATATAATATAAACTATACATAAATTATATAGTTTATATATAATACAAACTATATAATAATAATAATAATCTATTTTTATGGTCACGACCAAGTCAACACACCAAATTGGTGTATGAGACCCCCTTGTTTGTGGGACAAGGGACCCCCCTCCGCCTAACGATTTGATTGGTAAGGTCTACGAAGGTATACATACCCTACCCCCCTCTGGATTTGAACCTGTGACCTCTTAAGAAGAAACACATGTTCTTAACCATTAGGCCCACTCAGACTGTATATATAAACTATATATAAATTATATAGTTTATATATAATACAAACTATAATTCATATATAGTTTTTAATTTGTTTTTTATTTTTTTTCATAAAATTGATATATATATATATATATATATATATATATATATATATATATATATATATATATATATATATATATATATA
>ML809623.1:72749-84535 GCA_009831015.1 Picea engelmannii | reverse complement strand
AAGCCCTGACTCAAGCTCTTGGACCTTTCCTACAAACCGTGCGATAACAGGTATTCATCAATGACCCCTGACCGAATGATTCCACGAAAGTTTGACTTCAACTCATTTTTCACATTCGTTGGATTGTACTTTAAAAGTACCTTGAAAATAATCGACATTAACGGTATACCTCAATGATCGGTAATCAAGTGGTTTCTACCATGTTAGACATCAAATCGTCTATTCACATGGATAGATTCGTACTGCATCGGGGTTGGGATGAAGACCCTCAGTTGAGAATTCACTCTGTCTTCCGCTTTGCCTAGGTTGCAAAGGAGATCATTTGAGCATGCTGATATATATGTTGTTACATAGATCCACATTGTATTGGTCCGTGGCTATGTTTTATCATCTTGTAGCTCCAATGTGTATTTTTCATGGCTACAATCAGTTCATGTCATAGAGGTATGGATCCACAATGTATCTCTGGTGGCCATATCCTTAGTCAATATCATCATAGATCCGTAGTGTATTGATTGGCGGCCATACTTTGAGTCACTTATAGTCCAAGCATAGGTATGCTTGCCTCAGAAATGGAACACATATTAACATTTTTTGATGGTTGTCTACAACTTCTACTAGGTTCCCCAACTCCATACCCTTGCTTCAATGGATCTACAAAGTATTTCGGCCATCAACGTTCATCTTTTGACTGCACACTTTGGGGGGAAATCTGTTACACATCAAAATTCCTCACTTCGATAATGTCACATTCTCATTGTCGTAAGTGTCTCACTTTTGTTGCAGTCACATTCTTTTTATGTAAGTGTCACATCATGAACGATACAATGAAAACACTTGATACAACCCCTAAAACATGTCAGAAGAAGAAGCCCCATCATCTGACAGTCGGAACAAGTGTTTTTCTATGGGAATTGCTCATCTTGGCAACTTTTGGGAAGATTAGTGCTCCCCTGCTCATATATAGGGAGAGCTAGCACTCCTTGTCCATCTCAGGGGGAGCATTGTAGCGCTCTATTTCCCATTCTAAGGGAGCGCTAAGTTGGTTGAGTAAATCTTGGAAGAAATCCCATTTTCTTCTAAAGACAACTATGGATGGATCGAGTTGTTTTGGCTCGAATCTAACTCCTGAGCTGCATCTAACGGAGATATCAAAACTATTGGAGCCATATCCTAAACTAATTCCAAATATACCCAAGGTTGTTGAGCCTCTCAAATCCTATAAATGGGGGCATTCTCATGGTGAACAAAAGAGGAGAAAATCAACAAAGCATTGTTATTTTGATTGTGGCTCTTTCGAGAAAGGGTTGGACAAGGAGGACTTGGAGAGGCTGCTGCAATATCATCTGAAGATTGTAAGTTTCTTTTTGAATTTCTCATTAATATACTTGTCCTATTTCCTTCAAGTATGTGTTTACATGTGCTTGTCTATGCTTGTCTTAATCTTCATAGATCGATTGATTTCGTCTAATTCATTAGAGTAGGAGATAGTCGTTTGTTTCTTGTTTTCCATTGAAAGTACTATTTGGAACTCACAGATTGGAGAAACTTGAACAAACGTCGCATACGAGGTACATCATACTTATCCTCCTTCTCTCTTTTTCGATGGATAAAATGAATCTATAGGAATGGTAGTGTCCAAATGATCATTTCTGTCTTGGTTTAGGGGTCAATAATCCCAGGGAAAATTCACATGTTCGTAGGGGAATATTTCCGTAACACCAGGGCCCTTATTCTCTTTTACGGCCATGTAAATTTATCCTAACAAAATTTGAACTCTAAAGTGCTCTGAATTCAATACTTACACAAGTAAAATATCATCATTTTTCACATTGTGAACAGAACCAAATTTAGTCCATCCAGTGGTGAACACAAGTCTCCTTCCAGACTGCAAGTGCGCAAACCACTCTACTCTCCATGAAATCCCATCACAATCCTCAAATGTCACAATTCCTTCTGACCCTGAGAGATATTTTGTCATGAATATTACATGGAAAGACATTTTACCACTGGGATCAAGACGTTTTTTTTGGATACCATTATAAAATCATATTATTTTCACTCTCGTACTTGATGCCTCGATTATCCTTCTAGGTTTCCAGTGATTTACATAGTGGACATCTATTGCATCCATAACTTGCCAACTATTTTTAGGTAATGGATGGGCGATTGTTATACCTATTTCTGAAACAATATAGATCTCCCTTGGAGGCCTTAGGCGAATCCAATTTCCACTTCCAACAGATGTTAATTCCTTGGTCAAATCTTTGTAGATAAGAACATTCCTAGTTATGCCATTTTCAATATTGAAAGAAAGACTGAATTGTGTTGACTATGAGGCCAGATATGGGCATACTTTTTTCAACCTCGCCATTAATGTGGGACCCGCAGTCAGATACGACTTCCCTCTTCCTTGAAAACATAATAGTTGATCACTAAAGAAACTACAGAGTGCATTCCTTGCAGTATGCATGTCGAGCAGAGTGACCATATTTGCGATGTTCAAACCCTTTGCCAACGTTTCATTGCCTTTAGCATAGAGTTCACAATATTCTTTCCAATATTTTTCAACAACAAAATCTACAACTTCACGACAATCATGACCATTAAATACACCAAAAAAGGAGGCGTCCTCGACATCGAACTCAAGCTCCTGTTTCAAATCATCATTATCAGCTGGATGAAGAACATTAATAGTCGACGACATGACCTTGTAGGTGTTCTGCATGGATTTTCCTTTTCCCTTCCTGCATGAAACTGCATAATAAGAGCCTTTTGCATTGGTTTCTCTTTTGGGAGTCTTCAGGGGCTCCACTTCTACATCTTCCTCTAAATCTAACTCCAACTCAATGGTTGTAGGCATAGGAAAAGGCGACATCTCTCTTGACTCAGATTCTACATGACCTCTCTTTTCTTCATCATCCCTCACTATAATATCAATCAAGAAGAGAATTTGGTCAAATGCCCTACTTATCAGATGAATATTCTCCTCCTCCTCTTCATCATAATGATCATCCTGGCGGATAATGATGAAGATATCCTTATCCTTAGCCTAAGCACAATGAGTGGCATCTTTGTGCAGTTCTTGGAAATGGGGAATGCAAATAATTACTACATTCAACAAAGTGTCAACGTAATATTGAAGCCCACAGTTGCTCTGTCTGGCCTAGTCAAATTTCGGAATCGTGGTTCCATTGTAGAGGTATTCATTCATTATATCATGGGAGTGGCGATGAGGATCTAACCATGGGAAGGAATCTCTCAAGATAACACAAGAGGACATCAATGGGTATCATCCAAAAAGACAATCGAAGTAGTCCTCATACATTCAACGGTAAATTCTTAGAACAATTGTCTAGATTTTCAAGAGTTGACAATCTGAAAGGGAATCGATAATCTCTAGAAATGAGTTTACATTATCTCCAGGGGATACCTTTAAATTGTCATATTTCAAACCGACGACGTCTATGATCTTTGCCACTTCTTTGCACACCTCCTTAGAATCTCCAATTGAAGGATAACAATGGCTTAATGAGTAGAACTTGCGGTTTATTACATTGAATAAGAATTTGTATCCCTTGACTGACAAAAATGTCTCTCTATTTTCTGTCGTGTATTAGTAATAAAGGCAGAGAAGATTCAATTTCTTCCACTGAATCTTCCAACTAGCCTTTTATTCCTTACTTCTCCAGTTCTCACTCACGAAACTGACATTTCTCAAGTACTATAACCAAGTCGACCAACATATGTTTCATGTATGTCGATTTCAAGGGCTTAGTGTAATCCACAGGGATGACCTCAAGGGTTCTTGTGTTGTTGTTGATGATGTATAGATGCATTGACGAGAGGTCATTCATTTGAGAAAATCCAAATGTGCCATTTTTAGCAGGAAAAACAAATTTCCTTTCTGCTTGCCATGGAAAAAATGATGAATGAATATTTTCAGGAGAATAAACATTCAACAAGTTGTTCAAACATTTTTTTTGAAACCCCTGACTTGATCCATAACAGAATATGGTTAGGCTCTAGATACCCTCTTTGTACATTAACTTGGGAATCTTGTAGAAGATACAATTTTGATTTCCAGAATGGCATATAGCTTGCAGTTCACCATCACTGGTTTCCCCACTTTCATCATTGTCAGATATTTGTCTCTTTGGAAATTCAGATGATGGAGAACGCAATATTTGGTTTTGGCAGAAACCCTCCTCCTTTAAGTACGCCAAGACCGCATTCTCTAATTGTTCTTTTATTCATTTCACATAATTCTTCATTTATTCGAGAGAGTTTCTCATATTTTCCATACTGGTTATAATTTTCATGTTCTTATGAACAATATTTTCCATCTTGAATGCATGTGATTTTGGCTTTCACCAGGCTTTGCTCTGATACCACTTGGAAGCTTAAGACTTGTTATATATAAAATATATATTTAATATTTATTAAATTTATTATTCACATCTTTTTTTTTGTAAGTTAGAGTTTGTATTGAATCCTGTCAAAAGTTACAACTGTCTGTAGTTCCTATTCATGCATGGCAACGGTGCCCTTCTGGGAAACCAACGATTCCACTTGTCCAAAAATAAGATTGTAACATGCAAAAAAGAGACTTCTATGCCACGCAGGGAAAAGTGATGATTGCTAGACTTAAACAAAAAGAAAAACATGGGCCAACCTCCCATGGATGCCAGGAAATAAAAGTAGACAGAAACCTGAAACACAAAATGAATTAGAAACCTGGACCGAGCCTTGGCCTGGTGTAGACTTGATGCTCCTGTAATTTTCCCATGTTGCGGTCCGCGATAACTTGCCGGAGGTCCTGAAGGAAGGACATCAAAATGTCCACATGACTCCATCGTTCTGCGTCCTTTCTCTATAGATCAAGAATAACTGACTTGACCTCCCCTAGGCCCCTTTTGAGGTTGCTTAATGAGTCCATGATCACTGCTCTATCTTCGCACTTGTCACAAACGGGGTGAAGAGGGGGGGACAACGAAGATTCAAAATAGGAGGAAGGAGAAAAAATAGGAGCGGAGGTGGTGGGCATGTGACGAATGGGAGAAGGAGGAGGTAGAGGCCGATGAGGAGGGGAGGGAGGAGGAGGTGCGAAACCCAACGAATTGTCGAGGGTATCAAGCCACTCGATTCTGTAGGTGTAGGGGTTCGAGAGTGGGGAGAGGTTAGGGGTGGTCTCACAGAGTAGTTGTGTGGGGATAGGAGAAACAACAAGAGCCAAGAGGGGGAAGCTTTCAGTTTTAGGGGGAGTATCATGGGTGGGCGACTCCCTTCCCCTGGATGCATACCATGTGAATCCTCTCTTGGCCTTGCCTCTAAGGTGGGGAATGGAGGTAGAAGGCGGCGGCCTGGGACAGAAGATGCAGAGGATCAACATACCTTCAGAGGAAAGGCACGATCCTAGAGTTCTTGTATCCGAGTGGAGGTCGCACCAGAGGAGAGGTACGAGCCTGGAGAGAATGAGAACTAGGGAGAGCTGGTCATGGAAATGGTGAGGGGGTGAATGAGGTTCAGTGCGCCTGAGCTCATCTTTAGGAAAGCCAGTGTGGAGGAGCATATGTGACTAAGGAGGCATCCTGCACAACGCCATGAAAACTCCCACACTGCAGAGCTTCCAAATCGTGCGGCAGGCTGGCTACGACTGAAGTTTGGAGAGCGACGATGGATTTTTTAAATCCATGCGGTAACAGAAGTGGGGGGGAAGGTCTGATTGGGCACCAGGTGGCCTCCCCATGGTCTATCCACATGTTGAGCTTGGAAGCACCCTATCCGGGGATTTATTATTCACATCTTGTTCAATGTAAAACATGTATAAATACACATACATGAGTAGAGTCATGTCTTTTTGTCTAAAAAGATGTGACTTTACATTAAAAGAATAATTATTACATTAATGATTTAATTAGTAATTAATGGAATTGTAATATACACTTGTGTATATTACAATGAATGCTATGTAACATGCAAATCCATAAAAATAATCCTCAAGATATCAAATAAATTGAGCACAACTAATCCAATGAGCAAATAACGAAATAAAGTGAATAACCCTAACGAATTATGTTTCCAACATTTCCATTGTATATTTATTTATTTATGTTGAGTTATAACGTGCTTGTTTGTTGTTAATGTTGTGCATGTCATGAGAAACATTTATTTTATAGATATACATGGTTCTTTCTTGTTTCATATGCTTGTATCATTGTTTTTTCATTTATTAGTTGGTATCATAATTTTGAAATCCGTCAAGAATGTGACAAGCATGATCATACTACCACAAAGCAATGCACTTCGTGACATGTATCTCTTCTATAAGAGATAATGTATGTGATGTTGAATTTTCTTATCCATCAAGGATTTATGGTACAAAGGTTCATTAGGAAACAATGCTCCAAGAATAAGATCACTATGATTCTTTTATTGATAATGGATTGGGAATCCACTGGTGTAACAACCTGTTTCCCCCCATAATTGTAATTATGATAAGACTTCATATAATGTGATTATGAAGCATGTAATTATGGAATTGATTAATAAAAAACACTAGAAAACTAACTAAGAGGGGAAATCCTTGAGTACTAGCCATGATATCATAGGTGGGAATTGATGAAGTGGATTGATGTAGTGGAGCTGAGATGTTTCAGTGAAAACAATCGAAATCTTACTTAACAAGCCAACATATACTTTCAAGACATAAATACACACTTGCTAGCGTACTTGAACCTGCATGGATCCACGTGACTAGGTATGGAAAAAAAAGATTGGTGCTTGAAGCAGTTATAATTGCTAACAAATTGGGTTTCTTGAAGAGGAAAAAGGCCAGTTAAAACTTGATAGAAGGACACCTTAGATTGCCCCTTCAAAATTCAGATCATTGACTGGAGGTTGCGTCTGACAACAATCACAAGGATCTCGAGGAGCAATGTGGAAGAAGATACCAAATGTGGAAAACATCACTGAAATGCGCAGAGAAAGGGAGAGAGAAAAATACACACATTACATGCAGAAGAAGAGAACGAGAAAAAATGCGAGGATATTATCTTATAGCAGCAGATGAAAAAGACACAGGTATATTAGACCCGAGGAGAATAAATTTAGGAAAGACAAAGGTTGAAAAAGGAGAATGTGAGTAGCAGAATCACATATAGATGGTGCAATGAATAAAGGTGTTCACTTGCACATATCTGAGAGATACAATAAATTCGAGAGTTGTTCTTGAAGAAAATAGAAAGCTCATCCAAAAGATTAATGGTCACCCTGGAGAGATACAAAAGATGGTGCAATGAATAAAGGTGTTCACTTGTGCATATCTGAGAGATACAATAAATTCGAGAGTTGTTCTTGAAGAAAATAGAAAGCTCATCCAAAAGATTAATGGTCACCCAGGTCTAGATTGGAGCAATAGAGGATTGCAACTTTGTATCTATTAGAAAGAAACCGACACTGGAAAGGGGAGGTTGTCAAAGGACTATGTAGTAGAGAAGGGACTCCCTTGTGCAAATGAAATCTAGTTGGGGAGGGTACCTGATAAAACTGTGGAAGTCCTGAGCTTAGTGGGAAGAGGGAAATTTTTTCCATTGTCAGTGAAGGAAGGAGATTAACCTTCCTGGATCATTCTAAATCTGAGAACCAATTGAATCTATCCCCTTGTGATATCATGTCTTGTCACGAGGGTGGTATGCTGTAGGAAGACACTCTACAACATAACCTAAGGTTGGGAGGAAATGCTTCCTCTCTAATTTAGTTGGCTGGTGAGCATATTTCACTAAATAGATAAGTATTTAACTTTACATGTTTAATGTATGAGAAATGATGCAATGTAATGTTTTTTGGTTTAATTAATAACTGTGAATGCATAGAAAAATGGTTGAATTTCTGAGTAAAATGGGCTATGTGTTGGCATGTTTTATAGGTAGTGTATGCTTGTCATTGATCACAAGTACAACAACGATGATGGCTTGAGTACAGGAAGGATGTGCTAGGCGAGCTCCATAAGTCTTCTGGGAAGACGATGCAGAGTAAGCTCAACAAGATCAGAGTATGCAACGATGGATCTCATTGAGATTTCCCGATGAACATCAGATCTGAGCTAGAGGTCCGACTGGCGTTGGATCCAGGAGAACCTGCACGCCCTTTAATGATCAAGGTGACATGCGAAACGCAGAAAAATCCAAAACAGGCACCTCAACGAAGACTCCATTTCGGAGTTTTGGTTACCGGGAGATGGAGAAGTCAAGAGTCGAGACTCTCCAACACAGGAGTCCCAAAGTTGCAAAATGCGAAACCCCAAAATCGCGAAATAGGCGCATTGCTCGAAGTTTTGGCTACTTGGAGATAGAGATGTTAGGACTCTCATCATCAGGAGTCCCAAAGTGTCGAAATGCGAAATCCTGAAACAAGCGCACCACTCGAAGTATTGAATACCGAGATTTCGGTTACCGGGAGATGGAGATATAAGAGACTCTCATCAACAGGAGTGCCGAAATCGCGAAATGCGAAATGGAGAAATGATCTGAGCCGTTGGTTCGAGGAGATCGTGGACCGTTGATCCGAGTCCATTTCGAAGTATTGGATACCGGGATTTCAGATACCGGGAGATGGAAATGACAAAGACTCTCATCATAAAGAGTCCCGAAGTCGCGAAACCCGAAGTTGTGAAATGATAAAGACTCCATACCGGAGTTTTGGATACAAGGAGTAGGAAGAGTCAAGAGTGAAGACTCTTCATCAGAGGAGTCCCGAAATCGCGAAACCTGAAGTCGCGAAATGTCACAGACTACATACCAGAGGTTCGGATACCAGGAGTTGGAGATGTCAAGGTCTTTCACCACAGGAATACCGAAATGCCGATTTGCTGAAATGAAAAACGCTGGAGTACCGAACCATTGATCTGACTCCATTTCGGAGTTCCGGATACCGAAAGTTGAAGTGTCGAAACACTTCACCACCAAGAGTGTCGAAATGCCGAAACGTGAAATTGCGAAATGCAGTTTTGACTAAGGTTGAGGTCACAACTGTTGGTCACATCGGCGGAAGATGGGGGAAGGAGTTAGTGAAGACAAGCTCCTTTTCAGAGTTTCGGGGGTCGAGAAATGGAGAGTACTAAAATCCTCCACCACGGTGATCCAGAAATGCCGAAGAGCAGAATGCCGAAATGAATGCAAGATTTAGAGAAGTTAATCCAACGATGCAGATGAAACTGAAGAAGATCGAAGGGCTACTGTAGCACTTCTCAATGTAACTACTAGAAACCACTGATGGTTTCTGCCAGAGGACTCGAAGAGACTTTTGTGTGATTTCCAGAGGAACTGAAGGGTCACAAGGAATCTGCCAATAGGAGAAAAGACTATTCGTGGAGGCTATTAACAACTGGAAGAGCGTTGGAGTTGTTAACTGCGACAGAGATGTTGAGGTTGACTGCAACAGAAGATGAAGAATCTCAACTGCCTGTGATGTGAAGCAATTTGATCATGACACCCAGTGATGATGGATAGATGGGGTTAACAAATAGAGAAGCTGAAGAGTTGCCATGATGAAGAGGCAGAGCACTCGACATACAGAGTATGCAGAACCATTGCATACAGAGTATGCACAAGATGCACAGGGAGTATAAGAATGTTGAGAAAATAAGAGATTTGGTGCGGTTGTTGTTGTGAGTGATGCATGTGTGAAGAAGGAGGTGGAGAGTAGCAACTGAAATGGACAGAAGAAAAAGGGTGCATTGAATGGGAATGGTGCACAGAGCACAAAAGGCAGAAGAACATAAAGTGCAATGGATGCGTGCAGGAAGACAGTGAGGCAGAAAGAGCAGTGAAATCTTGTAGAACAATGATGAGATTGGTAAGCTGTTGTTGCACATTATATCACTGTAATAAGTTTCAGTAACACATATTCATAAATCAGGGTGGTAGGGAGGTGCTAGGGAGGATTGGTGTCCTCAGAGGTTCAAGTGGGTGCTTGAACACAGGGAGTTGGTGCTTCCTTCTAGTTGGTGCTAGAGAAACCAGGGAGTTGGTGCTTCCTTCTAGTTGGTGCTAGAAAAACCAGGGAGTTGGTGCTTCCTTCTAGTGGGTGCTAGAGAAAACAAAGAGTTGGTGCTCTCAATAAGTTGTAGCTTGCAAAAACAGAGGTTGTAGCCTCACAATGAGTTGGTGCTCATATGTATGATAATGTAAAGAATGTAAATAATACTTATCATATAAAGAAGAAGATTTTTTTACCATTTATGGGTTTCCTTGGGAAATATCTGTCTTTGTGTATCTCATATATGTGACTGATGCTGAATGTGCCATTGCTTATTTCCCTGAATTATTGTGATTATCATTGAGTGCCTTGTAAAGAATTTAAAAGAAGCATAATTGTTTAAGCACGGTGACAACTGATTCACCCCCCCCCCCCTTCTCAGTTGTCCAACAATTGGTATCAGAGCCAACCCATTTTATCTAAGGGCAGACCCTAGAGCTTAAACATGTCAAGCCATGAAGGAAATTCAACCAATAAGGCCCCTCTGTTCAATGGAACAAAATTTGCCTTCTGGAAAGTTAGAATGAGAACCTACACAATGGCTTTAGGTGTAGATGTCTGGGATGTGGTAGACACTGGTTATGTAAAGCCAGTTGTACTAGCTAATAAGGATGACAAGCTAGAATTCAGCTTCAACACTAAGGCTATGAATGCTATCTTGAGTGGGCTTGCAGAAGCAGAATTTGTAAAAGTTATGCACCTAGGAACTGCCAAAGAAATGTGGGAAAAACTCATTAGCAGTTATGAAGGTAATGAAAAGGTAAAGGATGCCAAGCTTCAAACCTACAGAATACAGTTTGAACAGCTGAAGATGAAGGAAGATGAAACCGTTGGAAAATACTTTCTGAGAGTAGAAGAAATGGTAAATGCAATGAAGGCACTTGGTGAAACAATTGAGGAACCTTCTTTAGTCCAGAAAATCTTGAGATCTCTCCCAGATAGGTTCAACCCGAAGGTCTCTTCTATAGAAGAACTTAATGATCTAAAAACCTTGGAGTTTGATCAACTTCTAGGAACATTGACTGCATATGAAATGAGAATAGTTAAAGATAAACCCACCTCTAGAGAAGCATCATTTAAAGCAGAC
The DNA here is from genome assembly GCA_009831015.1 of Picea engelmannii. NCBI lineage: Eukaryota > Viridiplantae > Streptophyta > Pinopsida > Pinales > Pinaceae > Picea > Picea engelmannii. The sequence goes on along the minus strand of ML809623.1, from coordinate 73,410 downwards.
AAGAATGAGGATTCTGAGCCCGATGAAATTGAAGCAAAATTTGTGAAGAGACTGAAGAAGGGATCAGGCAAATACAAAGATAAACTACCTTTCAAATGTTTCAACTGTGGTATGATAGGTCATTTTGCAAATAAATGTCCCCACAAAGGAAAGGATCAGACATGTGATGATGAGGAGAAGTACAAACACATAAATTTCTTTAAAGAGAATAACTTTAAGAAGAAAAGTCTGTGCATAAACAATGATTATGATCCTTCAGATGATGAAGACAATGACTCCTCTATTGAAGATAAACTAAATGACTTCATACTTATGGCCAAAGAGGATTATGATAATAACAACACAGGGAGTGATGTTAATGAAGAAGAAGCTGTGGTTGACATGGAAGGAGAACTGATCAATTGCACTGGAAGATATTGGCAAACTAAGAATCAAGAACAGAAAGAAAAGACAATTGCTGATACAGTTCGAGAAAGACAGTAAAGAACCTGATGATGACCTTGTCCTACTAAAAGTAGAATTAGAAGAGGCAAAGAAAATCGAAGACATTCTGAAACAACAACTATCAGAAAAGAAGGCAAGATGTGAAGCATTAGAACAAGAAGTAGTGAAAACTAGGAAAGAGATGGAGAAGTTTCAAGCCTTGTATAATCAGAATCTG
>ML809623.1:43924-70838 GCA_009831015.1 Picea engelmannii | reverse complement strand
GGAGATGGTTCATAGACCTGAAGGTAAAAACGTCATTGGCTCCAAATGGATCTTTAAGAATAAGTTGAATGAGCAAGGACAAGTTGTCAGGAACAAAGCAAGGTTAGTTTGTAAAGGATATGCTCAGATAGAAGGACTGGATTTTGATGAAACATTTGCGCCTGTAGCAAGATTAGAAGCTATCAGAATGTTTCTTGCCTATGCTTGTCATAAAAGGTTTAAAGTCTATCAAATGGATGTCAAGTTAGCTTTTCTAAATGGAGATTTAAGTGAAGAAGTCTATATGGAACAACCAGAGGGTTTCAAACTGTCTAATAACCTTGACTTAGTATGCAAGCTGAAGAAAGCTTTATATGGGTTAAAACAAGCCCCTCGATCCTGGTATCACATAATGGATACGTATCTCAAAGACAAAGGGTTCAAGAGAGGAACAACTGACAACAATCTGTATATTAAAACATAGGATAAAAATTTTCTCATCGTATTGGTCTATGTAGATGACATCATCTTCAGATGTAATAAGGATCCATTGGTACAATGGTTTGCTTCTGCAATGGAATCTCAGTTTGAAATGTCCATGATAGGAGAACTGCCATTTTTTCTTGGTCTGCAAATTACTCAAAGGTCTGAAGGGATGTTCATTTCTCAAGAAAAATATCTAAGAGAAATGCTAAAAATATTTCAAATGGAAGACTTCAAACCTGTGGGTACACCTATGGTTACTGGATGGAAATTAAGCAAGGATGATGACTCACCTGATGTTGATCAAAGTTCATATAGATCAATGATAGGCAGCCTATTGTACATCACAACATCTCGCCCAGACATAATGCATGCTGTAGGAATGGTAGGAAGATTTCAGTCTGCACCTAAAGAGAGTCATTTGCAAGCTGCCAAAAGAATATTCAGGTATTTGAAAGAAACAATGACTTATGGTCTGTGGTATCCCAGAAATCAGAATTTTCAGTTAACTGCTTATTTAGATGCAGATTGGGCAAACTATATTGATGAGAGAAAAAGCACCAGTGGAGGAGCATTCTTCCTGATCGACTCATTAGTAGCATGGCTTAGTAAAAAGCAAGGTTCCATTTCTTTATCAACCACAGAGGCAGAGTATATTGCTGCTGCTACCTGTTGCAATCATGTATTATGGATGATTCAAACACTTGCAGACTTGGAGGTAAAATACGCTGCACCGATCCAAATTCATTGTGATAACACTAGTGCCATCAGTGTGTCTAAGAATCCTGTATTCCACTCCAAGACCAAGCATATTCCCATAAAATACCATTTTTTGAGAGAGTAGGTCAGTAATCAGGTTGTTCAGGTCCAGTACATTCCAACCACATAACAAATTTCATACATCTTTACTAAACCCCTAGCTAAGACACCTTTTGAATATCTTCGACAGAAGCTGGGTGTCATTCCGTCTCACACCTAAGAGAGTCCATCTTGTTAGGGGGAGTTTTGTATTGTTTGAATATCTAATGCCTCCTAAAACTTACTGCAACAGCTCAGGGGGAGCATGTTTTCTTTGACATTGATGTAAAAGGGGGAGAAAAGGAGTGGTCCGGGCCAGATGCTACAGTTGGAGGTCCAAACGGATTAGCGAAGACGCTCAGGGTTGCCATCAATGCCAAAGGGGGAGATTGTTGGCATGTTTTACAGGCAGTGTATGATTTTCATTGATGGCAAGTATAGTAGCGATGATGGCTTGAGTACAGGAAGGATGTGCCAGGTGGGCTCCAGAAGTCTTTTGGGAAGGCGATGTAGAGCAAGCTCAACAATATCATAGTATGCAACGATGGATCTCATTGAGATTTCCCGATGAACATCAGATCTGAGCTAGAGGTCCGACCGACGTTGGATCCAGGAGAACCTGCACACCCTTTAACGAGCAAGGTGACATGAGAAACCTAGAAAAATCCAAAACATGCACCTCAACGAAGAATCCATTTCATAGTTTCGGTTACCGGGAGATGGAGAAGTCAAGAGTCAAGACTCTCCAACACAGGAGTCCCAAAGTCGCGAAATGCGAAACCCAGAAATCGTGAAATAGGCGCATCACTCGAAGTTTCGGCTATCATAGTTTCGGATACCGGGAGATAGAGATGTCATGACTCTCGTCGTCAGGAGTCTCTAAGTGTCGAAATGCGAAATCCCGAAATCCTGAAACAGGCGCACCACTCTAAGTATTGAATACTGGGATTTCAGTTACTAGGAGATGGAGATATCAGAGACTCTCATTAACAGGAGTGCTAAAATCGTGAAATGCGAAATGGCGAAATGATCTGAGCCATTGGTTTGAGGATATCATGGACCGTTGATCCAACTCCATTTCGAAGTATTGGATACTGATATTTCGGATACCGGGAGATGGAAATGACAAAGACTCTCATCATAAAGAGTCCCGAAGTTGCGAAACCCGAAGTCGTGATATGATAAAGACTCCATACTGGAGTTTCAGATACTAGGAGTAGGAGGGGTCAAGAGTGAAGACTCTTCATCATAGGACTCCCGAAATCGCGAAACCCGAAGTCGCAAAATGTCACAGACTACATACCGGAGGTTCGGATACCAGGAGTTGGAGATGTCAAGGTCTTTCACCATAGGAATACTGAAATGCTGATTCGCCGAAATGAAAAATGTTGGAGTACCGGACCGTTGATCTGACTCCTTTTCGGAGTTTCGAGGGTTGAGAAATGGAGAGTACTAAAATCCTCCACCACGGTGATCCTGAAATGCCGAAATGAACGGAATATTTAGAGAAGTTAATCCAACGGTGCAGATGAAACTGAAGAAGATTGGAGGGATACTGTAGCACTTCTCAGTGTAACTGCTAGAAATCACTGATGGTTTTTGCCAGAGGACTCGAAGAGAATTCTGTGTGATTTCCAGAGGAACTGAAGGGTCATAAGGAATCTGCCAGTAGGAGAAAATACTGTTCATGGAGGCTATTGACAGTTGGAAGAGCGTTGGAGTCGTTAATTGCAACAGAGAGGTTGAGGTCTACTGCAACAGAAGATGAAGAATCTCAACTGCCTGTGATGTGAAGCAATTTGATCATGACACCCAGTGATGATGTACAGATGGGCTTAACAAACATAGAATCTGAAGAGTTGCCATGTTGAAGAGGCATAGCACTCGACATGCAGAGTATGCAGAACCATTGCATACAGAGTATGCACAAGATGCACAGGAAGTATAAGAATGTTGAGAAAAGAAGAGATTTGGTGTGGTTGCTGTTGTGAGTGATGCATGTGTGAAGAAGGAGGTGGAGAGTAGAAGATGAAATGGACAGAAGACAAATGGTGCATTGAATGGGAATGGCACAAAGAGCACAAAAGGCAGAAGAACAGAAAGTGCAATGGGTGCGTGTAGGAAGACAGTGAGGCAGACAGAGCATCGAAATCTTGCAGAATAATGATGAGACTGGTAAGATGTTGTTGCACATTATATCACTGTAATAAGTTTCAGTAACACATATTCATAAATCAGGGTGGTAGGGAGGTGCTAGGGAGGACTGGTGTCCTCAGAGGTTCAAGTGGGTGCTTGAACACAGGGAGTTGGTGCTTCCTTCTAGTTGGTGCTAGAGAAACCAGGGAGTTGGTGCTTCCTTCTAGTTGGTGCTAGAAAAACCAGGGAGTTGGTGCTTCCTTCTAGTGGGTGCTAGAGAAAACAAAGAATTGGTGCTCTCAACAAGTTGCAGCTTGCAGAAACAGAGGTTGTAGCCTCACAATGAGTTGGTGCTCATATGTATGATAATGTAAAGAATGTAACTAATACTTATCATATAAAGAAGAAGAGGTTTTTACCCTTTATGGGTTTCCTCGAGAAATATTTGTCGCTGTGTATCTCATATATGTGACTGATGCTGAATGTGCCATTGCTTATTTCCATGCATTATTATGATTATCATTGAGTGCCTTGTAAAGAATTTAAAAGAAGCATAACTGTTTAAGCATGGTGACAACTAATTCACCCACCCCTCCCTCTCAGTTGTCCAACACTATGAATGTTTGTTTCCACTATTAAACTGGTAGACCTATCTAACCAAACCACCTGTGCAAGGCTGGAGAGTATTCCAGTGAGTTCTACAAGTCCCTTAAATGGAAATCTCGCAGGGCATAAAACTTCACTGAAGGTGTAATGTCAATAATAGGTGTAAGTTTGAAGGGACTGCAAGTTTTTGAGTGGAAATATTGCAAGATATGAATAAAATATTCACCCATAATTTGACAGGAGTATTCTAAAGTCGAGGAGAGTTTTCTGAGTATATAGGGATCCTTAAACTCTATGTAAACCTCTTGCCTTTAAATGGAAATCTGGCAGGATATGGAAATCTTCATCCAAGGCCAAGATGAAGTTGCCTTAGCCAATTTTAGAGTGAGGATGAGAGCTAAGGAGGTCTATTAGAACCTTAGTGATGGCTTAGGAGAAACCTTGAAATGGTTAATCCCCAAATCAAATTGTTAAATGGGAGAAAACCAATGTTTGAATCGAGGTGGATCACAACCGTTGATCCTGCGTGGTGAGTAGATCTAGACTGTTGGTCGGAGTACGTGATGGTCAAAGTGATCGAGTACAAAGTTGTATGGGACTCTAATTGAAGGATATTCAAGTCGACGACAACCGTTGATCCATTGGAAGGCTATATGGTGAGATTGTGACCTTTGATGTCATATATGAGTTCAAAAGGAGGACTTGAGTGAGGAGTCTGGTGACCTGAGAGTTTAAAGACCATTGATCTATCAGGAGGTGCCTCATAATATATCTCAGTCATCAAATATGATATAGTGCAGCTTGGGTGAGGGGGGGGGTTGTGGTAGAACCCTATCTGCAGAGCAGATATTACCTATGAGGTGAACCTTGATCATTAGATGAAGTGAACGAGCATCCTTCAATCTGTCGGAGTGTGTGTGGTCAGAGTGAGTCTGTTGGTGTGGTCCGTGATACCAGAGTGGAGGAAATCTGATGGGGAGGGACTCCGAGAAAGAATATGGACTGTTGATCGGTGCATGAGTGAGATTCAATCTTATTCGTAGATTCTGTGGGTCCCATATGTTATCATGGAGAATATGCATTGAAGCGAAGAGTAACCACCTAGAAAGTAGAGGAATTGATGCAATTAGAGCCTCTGTATTCTCGAGTTTGAGGATCGTTGGATCCCTGAGAATGATCTGTCGAAATAATTCCATTGGAAAGGATGTCGACCTTGGTGATTTGGCATTTCGATGAGGACGAGTCTGAATAGCTATAGATCGTTGATCTGATGGCAAGAGGTAATTCTGACCATTCGATTAAGGGAATTTATGTCCTTGGTCACCTTAATAAAATTTGTGGAGGGATTTCACTATAAATTTGTAAGAGTTAATGTAGTATATGTTGTGATAAGAGAAGTCTTCACTTAAGCAATTCATGAATCCAAGTACTTACCCAGAGGAGTGAATAGGAAAATTTGAACATATCACCAACCTAAATGGGAATTAGGGGGTCAGGTGTGTTATAGAGTGGTATCAGAGTAGAGTTCAAACTCTAGGCTTGAATGGGTCACTAGAGTGTTTGACTGACTAATAAAATCTTATTTCGCCAAGAAAACATGATGTAAAATTGATTACTATAAAGGCTAATAATGGTTTGTTGTTCAACACATAGGACATACTAAAGGGAAAGTAGAGGTGAATGGTGCAATGTAGCATGGAAGATACCTCACATTTATGAGGTGAGGAGTCTTATGGTCGGAGGGCCAGATAAACCCCTCCAAAATTAGTAGCCATTGTCAGAAGTCTGAAAGCATGCAACTAGAGGCTTATGAGAGCTCAGGTTGAACAAGCATAGTTGAATGTAGTACTACTGCAAATCTTACCCAAAATTCATAAGCATCTACAATAGGGACCTAGTAAGGAAAAACTACAATAATTGAAGAGGTTGAAAACCCCTTCAGATTCCCAAAAGCATGGATCAAACCATAGCAATGTGGGAAGATGTTCTTCCAAGAAGAGGCATTGGGACACAAGGAAGGGCAGGTATGGTGGAAACATCTCCACTGATTAATCTAGTAGGAATTCCACTTCCGAGGAGCTATCCAATAATGACACTGGGATGAGAGTTCCCATGAGGAAAAAAAAAGAGACAATCATAGATTTTTCTGACCGAAGAATTCAAAAAGGCTAAGTCGACTACTTTTGATATAGAAATTGAAGAGGGAGAAGAATCCGAGGCTTGGTTGTTGGGTCTGAAGAAGTATTTTCAGGTACATAATTACTTAGACAATACAAAAGTGAATATTTCTATCTTCAATCTGAATGGATGAGCCTCTATTTGGTGGGAAGACCTCTAGGAAGTCAAGGGACTAAAAGAGAGCAAACTAACTTGGAAGCAGTTTAAGAGGTACTTTAGGAAAGCATAGTTGTCATAGAAGTACTTTGTTGACAAGATCAAATAATTCCATGAGCATAAGTTGGGACAACTTACCATGGATGCTTATGCCAAAATATTTTTGGAGTTGTTGAGGTATGTCACTTATCTCAAGGATGATAAAGCAAGGATACAATGTTTCCATAGTGGATTTCCACAGTTCTATCAAGACCAAATCAAATTTGATAGGCCAAATACATTGGAAGATACCATTAGTAAGGCCATGTGTTGTTATGATTAGTCTAAGCATAAGAAAGAGCCTTCTAAGGAGTGGAAGAGAAAGCATAAGACTGGATTCCAGAATAAGGGATTCAAATAGTTTCCATATAATAATTCAAAGAATGGAGATCAGTTTTGTCAACCAAGCAAAAGTGTGCATCAACATACTTTTCCATATCAAAGTGGAGATAATCCACTAGAATAGGCAAGAGAAAGAGCAGATGAACCAAAGAAAGGACCTTTGCAATGTTGGGGTTGTGGAAAACCACATCTGTTGAGGGATTGTCCTCATAGGAAGCATGGAAATAAAAGGGTTTATCATGCGTAGGAATCTGCTATTGTCAATGACATGGCCATAAGCATGCCAACAATATATGTAGTTGTGGAAAATTGACAAGCATACAACCAAGCTTTTGTAGTGGAGCTGGAAGGTATAATTGCCAAGCAACCTATTTCTATTTTAATTGACCCTGGATATAACCTTAGTTATATTTCACCTCAAGTTGTTGAAGCATGTTCCCTGCAAAGAAAGAAACATGAAAGGGAATGGTTAGTTCAGTTAGCCATAGGGACACATAGGAAAGTAGCAGAGGTGATAGAAGATTTTCCATTTGCAATGAGTGGACTGAATACTTGAGCATCTTTGAATATCCTACCTTTGGGGTCATATGATGTGCTGTTAGGTATGGATTGGTTATTGAATCACAAGGAAAAAATAAATTTCTATGATAAAACGTTGCAGTGTTAAGATTAAGCGGGCAATGAAAGAGTTTTGCAAGGCATTCATAAGCCAATTTTAGTTAGACAAATATCGACATTATAGCATAAGAAATTCAACAAGAAAGGATGCCCCTTGCAGGAAATACAAGTGCTTGAATTAATAGAAAGCAATGAGTTGAAGGTTGAAGATCACCATTTGTTGTGGGAGTTTAAGGATGTGTTTCTAGAAGAGGTACCTAGAATACCTCCTAAGATAGATCTTGATTTTTCAATAGATCTCATGCCTGGAGGAATACTAGCATCAAAAGTACTCTATCAGATGAGTACACCAGAATTGGTAGAACTAAAGGTACAACTGAAAGAGACGTTGGATAAAGGTTACATCAGGCTGAGTGTGTCCCCATGGGGAGAACCAACTTTATTTGTGAAGAAGAAGGATGGTGCATTGCAACTGTGCATTGACTACATGCAGTTAAATAAGAGGAGTTACGATTTTCTCTAAGATTGAGTTGAGATCTGGATACCATCAAGTCAGGATCAAGGATGAGGACATCCACAAGACATTCTTTACAACAAGGTATGGGAACTATGAGTTCGTGGTGGTTCCATTCGGACTTACCAATGCACCAAATGCCTTCATGTGTTTGATGGATATTGTTCTCAACGAATATTTGGACAAGTTTGTCTTAGTATTTGTGGATGAAATTTTGGTGTATTCCAATGCTAGAGAAGAGAATGATGAGCATCTCAAGATGGTGCTACAAGTGTTGAGATATCACTGGATGTATGCTAAGTTCAACAAGTGTGACTTCTTTTAGAAGGAGATCCAACATTTAGGCCACATAATCTCAATAGAAGGAGTGGTGGTAGATCCTGAAAAGATCAAGGCAATCATGGATTGACCTGCTCCTCAAAATGTAACATAACTAAGATCTTTCATGGGATTAGTTGGGTATTATAGAAGGTTTATAAAGGGATTTCCAAGATTGGTCATCCCATTACCTCATTACAGATAAAAGGGAAAAAGTTCGTGTGGAAAACAAAGTGTGAAGCCAACTTTCAACAACTGAAGCACCTTTTGACCAATGCCCCTATTTTGAAGATTGTAGACCTTGCAAATGATTTATTAGTTTGTATTGATGCTTGTCATGAGGGAATTGGTGGAGTGCTAATAAAAGAAGGACAAGTGATTAGTTTTAAATCACGAAAATTGAATGAGCATGAGTAAAGATATGTCACCCACGATTTGGACCTGCAACAATTATGCATGCATTGAAGATGTGGAGACATTGCCTGCTCAAAATAAGGTTTGTCTTGATGACATACCATTGTGGGTTAAAATATTTGTTTGACTAGTTGAGGTTGAACTCTAGACAAACCAGATGGATGGCACTGATAAGTAAGTTTGATTTTGAGATCAAACACATAAAGGGAAAGGAAAATAAAGTGGCAAATGCACTCAGTCAACGTGTGTAGAAAATACACTTAGTAATGACATGTATGGGAGAGTCTAACATCTAGAAAAGGAATATAACCCTCTCCCAAGAAGATGATTTCTTCAATAAGGTAAGGGAAGGATTGCAACAAGAACCCAGGGACTGTTGATCACCGGGAGGACATGTGGCAGTGGATCCAACATTCTAGAGGAAAGTTGGAAAAAAGAATCGGGAAGACTCCCGAAGCTCCGAAGAGCTGAAATTCATCACATTCGTCCATTGGAAGGGATGCATGGCATCAGATCGAGGAGTCTGTGGGTTTATCACTCCAGGAGAATTGGGGGCATGGTGTTTTGGAAACCTTTGAAGCCAGAGTGTATAAGCATTGTGGACCGTTGATCTGTGAGGGCACCGGATCCATCCGATCAACCTTTTCGATGTTTGACACTCTATGTATGGTGGGTTGTGTTGTGTGGATGTTGAAAACTCCTGAAGCCTGAAAAGGAAAATTAGAACTGTTGATTTGTCGAGGCTTTATATTTGTCAATTTGACATTTGGGTGTGTTCACCGATTCGATGATTGTGGAGGTTTGTGGAAAAACGTTGGGGGAAAACTTCTGAAGCTTGAGGCATGGAAGAGGTGTAGATCCATTGATCTGGGGAGTGCCAGAGCCGTCCGATCTGCATTTTTCAACAATCGCCACTTTTTGAATGATATGCGTGTTTGATGCGGTTGGAAATTTCCAAAGCCCAAAGGGAATAAATCAGGACCATCCATCCGTCAGAGCTTGAAGATCGTCGATTTGATACATGGGTGCAAGTGCTTTTTTGACATTTGGAACTTGGAAAAGGTTGTGCATTGGAGCAGAGAAGAAATCTACGAAGGGAGAAGCCCGAATTAGTGCCTTTTGGCTTGGTGCTCGGTCACAACCCAAGTTCATATGCCATTTCCGTCGGTAAAAAGGGCTAAGGGACGAAAATAAATTTCAGAGGCAAAGGGGATTAATGTGAGCCCGTGGGTTCATTCTTGGACCTGCACATGAATATATAAGGACCTGTGTAAAGGATTTGGGGGCTCAGTAGATCCCTAAGAGTTGATCTAGCTCCCGTTTTCAAACAATCCTAGACTGGGAGGTCGAGTGGACCCCGGGTGAGGGAGGGGTTCTACATCACCTGGAATGGAATTTTTTTTAGTTTTAATGACCACCTATATAGTTACAGGTATTTTGGAGAATCAACAGCTGAGATAATGTTGATATCATGATTGATGACTGAGATTCATCATGATAAATTTAAAAGATTCCTAAGGATTCGACCATTTTAAAGTTGATGGGATCAACGACTAGGATTCAGTCAAGGGTTGTGAAAGAGGGCTAAGCCTTTTGGGATTTAGGAATTTAGAGGTTTGGGAATCCGGGATGTTATAACTTCACAACATTCAAATCCCGCCGAAGGCAATCGGTCGAAACGGTGACCAGATGGTCGACTAACAACTACCAGTTTCCTATCCGTTGTCATGGGATCCATTTTATCAGTAAACCCTGACCAACGTTTCAGTTGTGAAGTAACGCAAGTCGTAGATCTAAAGATCTTTAGAATCCTTCTTGGTCGTTGGATATATGCTATGGTCATTCGACATTGACCCATTCCAGGAGTAAAAAGGTGTTAAACGACAGGAATCCCCCAATGCCGAAGTCGCAAAGTAACGTGGGTCATAGATCTAAGGATCTTCAGAACCTTTCTTGACCATCAGATGTGAGCCACGGTAATTCGACATTGACCCACTCCGGGAATAAAAGAGTTTGAAGTGATCAAAAATCCCAAACACCGAACTCGCGAAGTAATGTGAGCCATTGATATGAGAATCCTTCAGGATCTTTCTCAACTGTTAGATCAATCATAGTGGAAGGATATAGTAAGCAATACCATCAATAAACAACAAGCAGTCATCCTATATTTATGACATTTCCGGTAGCTAAACCTTCTGGACTTAAATGGGTTAAGACTTGTAAGGGACACAAAGTCATGAAGTAACATGAGCCATAGATCTAAGGATCCTTTGGGACCCTTCCTGACCGTCAAAAGAAAGTTACAGTTATTTGGTGTTGACCCACTCCAAGAACAAAAGAGTTTGGAATGGTTGGAATCCCCGAACGCCGAAATAAAAAACCAACGTGAGCCGTTGATCTAAGGATACTTTGGGATCTCTCTCAACCATTAGATTGGGTATAGTGGAAGGATATAATAAGCGGTACTATTAGCCGTCATATCGAGGGGAGGAATTTAGGAGCAATGTGGATTGTAAATCGAGGATCCATTGGGATCTTTTCTCAACCATTCGATATACTAGTGGAAGGATATCTTAAACACTTGGGTGAATTCTTACTATAGAAAACATAAGGTACAAGGGGTAAGAATATCCCCAAGGCCGAAGTCTAGAATACATGGCAAGGAATTCAGGAACTTCGTAACTCCAGAACTTCAAGACTCTGGGATATTTGACATGTTGGAGCACATGACAAACGCCGAATACCAGAAGGCCGGAGTATGTGACGAGAGTTATAGAACTTTGGAACTTCAGAACTCCGAAACTTCGTGACTTTGGGAGATGCAAGGATATAGGAAGATGTGTTAAGCGTCGAAGTGTCAAAGTGCAAAAGTTCTGAAGGTTAGAGTACGTGGTGAGGAATTTTGGAACTTTGGAACTTCGAAACTCCGAGACTACGAGAGATTCAAGGGTATAGGAGGATGCATTAAACGTAAAAGCGTCGAAGCACCAAAACGTTGAAATTTCCTTCGTCGAAGTGTCTAGCTTTGATAGATTATGAAGTAAAGAACAACCCCATTCGTCCATCACAACTAATTATTAAGTTAGATTTGTCGATCATCAATGCTTGGAGGTGACCATGATTCATCAGAGTTGTGGGAAGTGGATATCAAACTGTCCATCAAGGACATAGATCAATGGAGGATAGCAAAACCGAATTTGAAGTTGTAAGGGTGTTAATTATCAGGAGGTCTTATGCTTTGATCAGGACCGTTGAATAGATCGACTACGTGTTGACATAGGATCTACGTGCACAATGAGGAAGGAGTTAACACGCGGTCATATTGGAATGCATGGACCATAGATCTCAATGATTGATTAAGTCATGAACGTTGATGAAAACACTCGAGGAGTGTGAATTTAGTGTAGGACCCTTGCCAAGTATAAACCTTGTGTTAGGTGCAAACAAATATCAACCATCGGATCTAAGGGTGGATCGATCCCCACCATATATTTTGGAGCGAGAGGAGAATTTGGGACTTCAGGGCTAAAAAGATATTGTAGACATGTACAATAATATTGAAGGGTCCGAGGGCCCGATACTCGCGAAGACCGGGAGTTATTTCCTGCAACCCACAACCACGTCATCACCAGGGGATGACAACCCAGGTCATGATCATGCCATGTCAGATGGAATGGGAGAAGTGAAGCTACGTGGATGCCACATGGTGAAGGGGATGGCCATTGGCCAAAGACGCCCTGAAAAACTTCGGAAGGCTATAAATTTCAAACCAGAGCTCGATTTTGGGTAAGTTTTCAGTTGTTGAGAAGATGTTTCAGGGAAGAATGCATCAAGCAAATCAAAATTTTGAATTGGTGAAATATGTCCTTCACAAATTGATGAAGATATAACCTGTATCCTATATGATGAAATGCTTTATCCTATGCATATTACTAACAATAATTATTTTATGCAAATCTCTTGTAGAATTAGAGGTACAGAAGGAAACTTTAGTTATTATATGAGGACTATAGTCATGGAAGATGTTCAAGGATCCTACAACCATGAGGAAGAGTTCATAGGTTTGCATATCAGCATGGGGAATGCCGAGATAGAGTCGAATAGAAGAAGAGATAGGAAAGAGCTTGTCACTATGAGAATCCTGCACAAGGAAGTGTATAGCTACATGGATGATAATGAAAGGATTATGAAAGCTTAGGAAGAGATACTTCAGAGATTGAATATGTTACATAAGCAAGTCAACAAGGAATTTGGCACCAAGCAAGAAACTAGTGCTAGACAAGTATCAACATCTAGATCCCATAGAAAAAGGGATGATCATGGAAATGATAGGAAGTCAAGAAGCATGATCAGGAGCCATCATTCTCCAAGGTATTCCATTAGAAGAACTTATGCAAGCTTAGGGCCAGGGAGAAACCCAAGGTTGTCTCCTATTTGGAGGAATAGAAGAAGTCCCGAGGCAGGCATATTGCAAGGTGAACTCAGAAAAATAAAGACACCTAATTTCAATTGTGAGCATAGGACAGGAGAAGAGGCAGAGGTCTGGCTGTTGGAAATGAAGAAATATTTCCAGTTGCATGATTACCCATCCCGGGTAGAAGCTATAATTGCCACCTACCACTTGCAAGAAAAGGAAACCATGTGGTGGATCAACTTAAGCAAGCCAAGAACCTCGATAAGAAGAAGATATCATGGAGGTAGTTCAAAGGATATTTCCAAGAGAAATATTTTTCCGAGCATTAATATGAGAGAAATATGAAAGAGTTCTTTGAACTCAAGTTGGGAACCATGACAATGGAGGAATATGAGAAGCAGTTCTTTGAATTGTTGAAGTATGTTGACTTCATCAAGAATAAGAAGGTTAAAATCCAAAGGTTTCTAAGTGGGTTACCCTTCTTATGTAGTGACAATATTCAATATGATAACCCCAATACATTGGAGGAAACCAGAAGGAGAGCAAGGCATCTTTATGAGTAAAGCAAAGGAAGACTAGTGTTCCAAAAGGCTTGGAATGACAAGATGAAAGGGAGAAAGGATAAAAGGTAGAAATGTTTTAAGCCACCCTTTTTCAGAAATAACTTCCAAGAAAATCAACAAGGCTAGGAATCCCAAAATCAACAAAATAATGCAGATTCATTTGGGAAAAGGCCTAGGCAACAACCTGTTCAATGTTGGGGATGTGAGGGAAATCACTTATATAGGGACTTCCCTCACAAACGAGAAAGAATGAGGACTTTACACAACTTTCAGGAGGTTGAAACAATGAAAGACATGGGAGGAAGCATGCCAAGTATTTATGCAGCCTTGGATAACAAGCATGAAGAATATCAATCTCCCATGGTAGAAGTGGAAGGTAAGATTGATAACCATCCCATAGCAATTTTAATTGATTCCGGAGCTAGCCATAGTTACATAAATGATAACATTGTTGAAATATTTCACTTGCAAAGAAGTGAGAATAATAAATCTTCGTTAGTCTGGTTAGCCACGGGGGCTAAGAGAAAGATCAATGAGTTGGTTAAAGATTTTCAAATAGTCATGAATGGACTCAACATGAAGGTAGATATAAAAATCATACTGTTGGGTTCATATGACTGTATAATTGACATGTATTGGATGGAGAAACATCCTATTATCCTAGATTGTTACTACAAGACAATCACATGTCTTGATGAGGAAGGGAAGAAATGCATAATTCAAAGCATTCCAAGAGCTGTAGTTGTTAGAGATATTTCAAGTATGCAGTTGAAGAAGAGCTTTAGGAAGGAATGTCAGATTTTTTCAACCCATATGGAGGATGCAACCAAAGATAAAGTCGTAAGAATTGAATACCATCTGGTCTTGAGGAATTTTGAAGATGTTTTTAGAGAAATTCCATGATTGACACCCAAGAGAGACATTGATTTCTCTATTGATTTAGTGCCAGGAGCTTCCCCAATGTCTAAGACACCATACAAAATGGGTACACCAGAATTGAAGGTGTTACAGATGCAACTTGAAGAGTTGTTAAAAAAGGGTTATATATTACCAAGTGTGTCACCTTGGGGAGCCCTGGTTATTTTTGTGAAGAAGAAGGATGGAACCTTAAGGATGTGTATTGATTTTAGGAAGCTTAATAAGGTTACCATAAAGAATAAGTATCCTTTGCCCAAAATTGATGATTTTTTTGATCAGCTGAAGGGTGCAAGAATATTTTCCAAGATTGAATTGAGATCAGGTTATCATCAAGTAAGGATAAAGGAAGAACACATAAACAAGACAACATTCATAACAAGATAGGGGCATTATGAATTCAAGGTAGTGCCATTTGGGCTATCAAATGTCCCGACAATTTTTATGTGTATGATGAATGGAGTGTTCAAAGAGTACCTGGAAAAGTTTTTAATTGTTTTCCTAGATGATATCCTCGTCTATTCTAAATCAGAAGAGGAACATGAGAACCATTTAAGAATGGTATTGCAAATTTTAAGAGAGAATAGATTGTATAAGCTAAGTAAGTGCATATTTAATCAAAATAAGATTCACTACTTGGGGCATATAATATCAGTAGCAAGGATAAAAGTTGATCCTGAAAATATAAACGCCATTAGAGGATGGCAAGCGCCAAAGAATGTGACAGAGGTCAAATCATTCATGGGTATTTCCGGTTATTACCGAATATTCATAAAAGGTTTTTCAAAGATTGCAAGTCCAATCAATTCTTTGCAAAAGAAGGGAGCGAAGTTCGAATGGACTTCCAAGTGTGAAAATATTTTTCAATAGTTGAAGGGAATATTGACGAGTGAACCAATATTGAAGATTGCCGATCCAAACAAACATTTTGTTGTGTGCACCAATGCATGCAAGGAAGGACTCGGTGGAGTTCTTAGTCAAAAGGATAATGTGGTATTCTATGTGTTACACATTATTTTCGTCACCCTTATGACCATTAATGATGTAAACCTATCTGTTGTCTTCAAAGGGATCAGTGGCCTGAATTCCCTAGGAAAAAATGGAGAAGAACTTAACCTGAGAGATGAAATAATATTTTCCTTTGTAAAAACCCTAGTAAGGAGGAGTGTCGCACCCTGTCCAGTTCTAGGGGTGCGACAATCCCAGATCGTTGCATGTTGTACTAAACCTAGCCTGCGACGTCGTCGCACTTTTCTCAGTTCTAGGGGTGCGACGATTTTTGTATGTGGGAAAAATGAGCATATTCTTGATGATTCAAGAAGGAGAAGCTTTTATGGTGAGGTGGCCTCCGATCGGTTTGGATATTACTCACTTTTCTGATTTAGTGGGATCATCCTAACCTCCTCACCTTATCCTCTTCAGCTTATAAAAGGAGAGGATCTCTCATGGAGAAAGTTGGTTGTTTTGTAGCTTGGGAAATTAGCTTGGAAAAGTTGGCTATAGATTGATTGCATAGTAATTGTGAGTAGCTATCAGATCTGCAGTCACATAATCAATGGATTAGAAGTGCGTGGGAAGAAAGGGACTGTTGGAAGGGACCTTACAACATCAAGGCCTCGGTTGTGTTCTCCTTTTCATATTTTTAATACAACAATATATTTCTTTCCGATAAAATTGTATTTATTTTATTGTATGACTCCTTGATCACATACATAGGTTTTGTTGAGTATACATTGTTGCTTTCACTTCGTTGGTTTGTGTCTTTTTATAGGTTCAACATCCCATAAGCCTTGGAACGGAGTGAGGACGACACTAGCGAGGAAAAATGACATATCATTTATTTCTTGTTAGTTAGTATGCTTAATGATTAGAACTTAGGGAAAGTTTTATATTCTGTCTTGTTTTGTTCTAGTTTCAGAGTGAAACTAGGGATATCTGTTTGTGTCCACACTTACCGATTTTTCTGATAACACTATGAGTCTAGAAAATTAAAAGAGCACACAAGGAATTACACTACACATGACTTGGAGTTAACAACAATTGTACATGCATTGAAAATGTGGAGGCATTACCTTATGGGTAAGAAATTCGAGCTAAGGATAGACCATTGTGGTCTGACGCACTTGTTTGGATAACCAACACTAAATGCTAGGAAAACTAGATGGATGGAATTTCTGAGTGAATATGATTTTTAAATTAAGCACATAAAGGGAAAGGAAAATCAAGTGCTTGATGCACTCAGTAGGAGAGCTCATGAAGTGCATATTGCAGTCATTAGCATGTACATGATAGATCTGAAGGATAAAATTGTTGCAACAGAAAATTCATATTAGAGTTATTTAAAAATAAAAGAGACATTACAACAAGATATTTTTCAGAAAAAAAATTAATTATTATGAGCTGAAAAAAGATGGAATTCTCATGTACAAAGGTAAGGTGTATGTGTCGAATTTCGGGGAGATGAGAATTCCAGTGTTGAGGGAGATGCATAATGTGCCATATGTCAGGCACCCAGGATATCAAAAGACAATTGCAATGGTAAGAAGCCAATACTTTTGGCCAAGAATGCAGAAGGAAGTGGCTAATTACATTGCCAGATGTCTAGAATTCCAAAAAGTGAAGACAAAACATAGACACCCAACAAGTTTTCTACAACCATTTCCCATTCTATAATGGAAGTGGGAAGTAGTTACAATTGATTTTATTACTAAGCTACCTAGAACAGTGAAACATCATGATTCCATCATGGTGGTGGTGGATAAGTTAACTAAAACAACACATTTCATTCCAGTAAAGACTACACACAAGGAAGAAAATATTGCAGAAATTTATATGAGAGAAGTTTCTAGGCTACATGGAGTGCCTAAGGCAATAATTTCAGATAGAGACCCAAAGTTTACTTCCAATTTTTGGAATGGTTTTTTCAAGGGATTTAGGACAAATTTAAATCTTAGTACATCATATCATCCAGAGTCAGATGGGAAAACAGAAAGAACTAACAGGATAATTGAGGACATGCTTAGAATGTATGTGATGGATCAACCATCAAAGTGGGAAGATTATATTCATTTAGTTGAATTTTCCTACAACAATGGGTATCGAGACTCATTGAAAATGAGTCCATTGAAGGCATTTTATGGAAGAAAATGTAACAGACCAGTGAGTTGGGATAATCCAATAGACAAAGTAGTTGTTGGGATATAATTTTTAAAAGAAACAAAAGATCAGATGGAAAAGATAAAACATAATTTGAAGGTTGGCCAGGATAGGAAGATAAGTTATGCATACAGGAACACAATTTTCAAATATTTTAAAGTGGGAGAACATGTGTTTTTGAAAGTGAAGGCAAAGAGAAGCTCTCTAAGATTAGGAAGCTGCCCGAAGTTGGAAGCAAGATATTGTGGGCCTTTTGAAATGTTAGAAAATATAGGGCCAATTGCATACATGTTATATTTTACTGCATCCATGAGAGTGCATAATGTATTTAATGTATCATTGTTAAAGAAATATGCTCCTAATCCTAACGACGTAATTGATTGGAATGTGATCCAAGTGGAGCACGAAGGGTATTTTTGGGTGGAACTAGTACACATCCTGGATCGAAAAGTCAAAGTGCTCAGGAAAAAATACATAGGGTTGGTAAAGGTTCAATGGACATACTACAGTCCTGGATACTCTACATGGGAGAATGAAGAAAACATGTGGGAATAATAATTGCAAATGTTTGACAGTTTTGAAGAAAACATAATACAAGACTCCATTTTGAGCAGCTAAAATTATGAAACCACATCTCAAAGTCCCGACCAACTGCGTTAGGTACCTTGATAAAAAAATGGCTCATTAATTGGGTTATCCTTGATAAAAATATGGTACATCCCTTCGATTATCCCTGATAAATGAATGGTTCCTTCCTTGGGTTAGCGAGTTGAGAGGAACATGAGATTTTGGTTGGAGCTACTGCAGAATTGTTAAAATTGCAGAATTTTATTTTCTACGTATAGTGATGTAAATTTGTATATATGTATATTGGCACAGAGTGCACCGAAGACATCACACAATTGTAGAGGAGGGGGAATGTAACATCCCCACTATAATATCTAGTTTAATTAATTCTTATGTAGAGATAATATGTGGCTACGACCAAACGATGTAATATGTGAATTGTATTTCCTTGTTTTATTAATAAAAATGTGATGTAAGCTGCTAAGGGGGCATGGACAAGAGATGGGGGATGAATTAAGACACAAGAGGGGGGAGTGTCTAGGATAATTACCAAGAGGGGTCCAAGGGGAAATACCCATGTATATTGATTTAACCCATTTTCCTAAATTCATTATTTGTATATGAACCTTCCCATTTCTGATTGAGTTTTCCCAAAGCCAATCATTGAATACATGTAAGAGGGTGGGTGTGAGTGGTCACATACCAAAGTTATTCGACACATGGGGGTTGAGTAAAATCATCTTGGGGAAGAGTGAGAGTGAGGAAAGACAAGCCAAGGAGAGGAAATTCATATGGGTTGGAGAGAGTAGTTCTAGTTAGTGAGTTTTTTGCATGAGAGGCAAGGCGGAAGAAAGAAATAGAGATTGAATTTGATGCAACCATGGAGGGAAAATTCTAGAGCAAGATGGAGCATAATTGGAGAAAACTGGAGTTGGAAAACTAAAGAGCCAAGTTGTCAGGAATGAAGAGTGAACTCCTATGTGAGTTGCACTAAAACAACAAGTGTTTTTTATTGGTTTGTTGATAGTTTTCCTAGCATCAATTTCCCTTGATTTTCTAATTGAGAGATTCCTAGCTTCATGTGTCAGAGAGAACCTCATAAATGAATGGGATTCCCAAGGGACTGAGATCAATCAAGGGGTACATTCCTTGGGTTGGACAGGTTAAGAGGAAGAGATTTGGTGGAAAATCGAGATAGGTGTAAGAAAATATCAGTTGGGTTGAGAGTTTTATGAGTTATGAGTGGACTATGAGAGACCACCCTCTTTTGTGGATTGCTACCCTCAGCTCAGGGGTGACTGGATGTTGATATTTGGAACAATCATTCTATGGTTGGTTGGAACATCCGTCCCAAGAAACTAGTTTTGTAATTGTTGTGAAAAGATAAGTGTCGTATGTTACAATTGTTTTTGCCTCACTCCATGCAACTTGTTTGGATGGCCTTACATTATCCTCTGCAGAATTGAAGTCCCCTTTTTGTTCATTCTAGAGCCAAAAATGCACATTTTTACACATATACATGCCCTATCAGTTATACAACAAGCATATACACATGTTGCTCCACTACAACCTGCATACATTGGGTTTGGTGCTCAAAAATTAAAAATTATGTTGGGTTTCCATGCCATGTCACGAGATCCATGATCCTTGACCTTCCATATACTGGAAACACTCTAAATAATCCCTTCAGTTTCATTTGGAGGCTATAAATTAAGCTGTATTGAATCCTTGAAGACAATTCAATAATTCAACTTTGAGAGCAAAGATACTCTGGAGAAATTTCACTTCATATTGAGTTTGCATCCCTTTGTCCTTGAAAGTCTGAACTTCTTGTGTTCAAACCCCAATATCTTCCTTTTTTGTGATGGAGAACCTCATTGACTCCTATATATGAGCTTTCCTTTGTGGACAATTGAAGTGGTGGAGGCCCAACTGGAGGGACTTAGCTTCTCGTTTCTGATATGTGTCGTTACAAAAGTTTGTCACCTATGTACTTCTGCTGATTATTTTAATAGAAATACTCTTTTCTCGTACAATTGATATCTTGCAAATATTTGAATTATTATTCCATGGGTGTATTTTTCATGTATGTTAATGGATTATGCTAATTTATATACTGAAATTATATATTATCACCATGTGCTTGTGTATTTTGGTTGTTGAGGACAAGTTGCAGGTATAAAGCTTTGGGTCGTGTGCTCAACGATGGTCTTCTTCGAACGTCCGGAAGAGGTAGGATCTTAGATTTGTCTTGTTAGAATTTCATTTGTATAGCATACTTGAGTTTCGAGTTGATTTCTGGGTGTCGCTATGTCTATTGTGGTTTACCCCTTGCCATAGAGACATTTTCCTCGTAACATAATTGATGAATCCACTAGGGAGATCTCCTTTTTTGGGGTTTTGAGTGTTTTTCTCCTTGATTTACTCTCCGTTTTCCTAATTTTCCTTGTCTTCTGTTGCTTGCTAGCCTGTATTTTACCTTGCATATGAGTTTCTTGGCTTAACCCTTTCCCTGACAGTGTTTTTCTTGGTATATGTGTTTTTCCCTTGATAGACATGTACATACGAGAGTTGTCTTCCTGTAGGGTGCATATATATGCGCTTGTTTCTCAAACAGTCACATACATAATATATTAAGTCTTGTTGGTTGATATTGATGTTTGTTGGATGAGTTTTGTTGGTTGTTAAGTCTTCTTGGGTCCCTATTCTGACTGTTAAGTGCCTACAGAGTGATAGGAAGCCTTTTTATTGTTGAATTTTTGAGAGAATTTCTTTCTTGTCATCTTTTTTATTGGTTGTCCTTGAATATTGGTTTGAGTAGTAACTTCTTGGTATCCTGCTTGGATTGTGTCTTTTTTCTTGTAATAGGGCCTACCTATGAGGTTGTTATTCAGTCCTTGCATTTTCTTTTCTTTATATCGAAAAATAAAAAATATTTGCTTACTTGCATTGTACTTATGGAATTTGCAATTTTGATTAATTTGCATTGATTTTGATGCATTTGGAAAGATTGCACTTCATTGAAATTGTAGAGATTGCATTGGAAAAATTGCATTTAGAAGCATACCATCTATTTGAAATTCAAGACTAGTACTTAGCAGTGTTTTTATATTTGCTTATTTTTATATGTTGAGTCGTAATACCATCAGTTTCATGATCACACCTCTTGAGTAAGAAGAAGCCATTAAAATTAGCATTGATTAATTAAAATTGATTAGAAACGATTTTAGTTTTTAGGGTACACAAACAAGTATAGGACATAGGGTCTTGGAATAGGATTTTGTGAGTAAAATTCTCCACGACTATTAAAATAAACATATGTGTCTAACCAAAGAGTGGTGAAACCCATTGTGTAATTTATGACGTCAGGAGGCTCCGCTCACACAAACGCGAAGTTGGTTGCAAATATATCCCTCTAATACCTTCCTAGTGTCATATATATTTCTGGGGTTCTATTTGTATCTGGGGGTCTTTATAGTACCTTTACCTCCGTGAGAAGTGGTGCTTTCGAGATTTCAGGCTTTGCTACCCTGATCATATGTTGGATCAGACTTGCGACTGCTCACCTATGCATTTCTTATATCGTGGTGACTCTAGTTGTTTGACATAGGTAGCCACATAGGTTACTTTCATAAGTTATTCTGTAGGTACCTTGAGTCAGATAAGGGTTGGACAACACACAACCTTTATGGAGGATTACCTCTCCAGGGGGATTTGACCGCCTGCGCTATTAAGCCCATGAGGGCCCTTATAACTGATTCTTATACCTCCACTCTATTATTGCGGAGTCTCAGGCCCCTCTTGGGCGAGACATACCAAATTTAGTTTGAGAGGCCCCTTTTAGCCATTATATCATGTTTGTAAGCATTGGCCTTTATATTTATTTAGGAGTGTGCTCTTTGATTATTAGTTGTCTTTAGGATTTTGTATTGCATTGTGAGTTTTGACTGCTATGGTTGGTGGAGCCCCTGTGACTCCTTTAGTTAGAGCTACCCAACCCATGTTCTCTGCTCAGTCCATGGGGACAAATCATTTTGTATTTCTGAGTGGCACATCGAATCATAGTACTCAGTCAATACCTTCAGCCATTAATCCTTTTTCTTATGGTATGCTAGACATGAATTCACACTTGTCATCCTCCGTTTCGACGTCTCATGTGAATCCTAGTTTTGGGTCTGGGGGAATGATGTATCCTTATTCTCATTTTTCATTTAGTGGGGGTCATATCCATCAACCAACTACTATAGTAGGAGGCTGGAATCCTCCTTCCTCTAGACCTAATCCTAACTTCACTTTTCCAGGAGAAACAACTCAAATGGGTGGTCCTTCTACTTATTATATTCTGTCTATCATTCCTTCTTCCAAGTTGTTAGTTCCTATGAATGATTTTCTCATGGAGAGACTCCCTTTTTCCTCGAGTGTTTCATCCGGGGGGAGTTATTTTTATAGTATGGGAAACCCCTTGCACAAATTTCCTTCATTTGGGGGCAACATATATCCTCAAATGAGTAACCCATGTCATGTCGCTTTCTCTTCGTAAGCGACTTCCTCGATGATGATTCCCTTTCAACCCTGTATGAATCAATTTGGAGGAGGATATTATCATACCAGGCAGGGCCATGGTCTATAGTAGAACCCTGCTTGTCTTGAAATCTCTCAAAACAAATCTTTCCCGGGACCATGGTCTCCGATGCCACAACCAACCTCTGCAAGTCATGCTGGGATCATGTCACCAGCCACTACAAGTCATGCTAGGGGAATTGATACTATTGAGAATCCTAGACGTATAGGACATAAGACCAAGTTCCTTTGTAGACTTTGCAAATGATATCATATAACTCATTTGTGCCTTGCTATTGCAATGGTACAAGAAGTGCGATCATTGTATAGTGGCCCTTCGGGTTTTGAGTCGTCTTTGGTTTCCCAACATTTTAATCCTTCTTTGGTTGATATAGTGGTCATGCCGATGCAATCTTCGGCCAACACCACTTCTAGTTTGGGGAGTGATCAATCTCTTTACCATGTTGTCTCACATCTTGTTCAACCAACAGTCATGATGATGCAATCTTCAGCCGAGACCACTCCTATTTTTGGGGTGATGCGTCTCTTGACCATGTTGTCTTGCATCTTATTTAACCAATGATTGAATAAGTGGTCATGCCTATGCAATATTCAGTCGATCCCACTCTTCTCTTAGAGAGTGACAAGTCTAAGGAAGTGACATTGTCGATGCAATATTCAGTCAATCCCACTCTTATTTTGGAGGGTGATGCATCTTTCGACCATGTCCTTAGCATTTCTAGTTATGTACCTTCTGAACAAGGGAGAATTCCACTCTCTCTGAGTATTCTCCCTCCAAGTCCTAGGATAGTTTCCTTTTATTGGAATGATCTTGTAGAGCCTTAGCTTCCTTCTTCTTCACCCTTCCAGATAATGGGTGAAGGATCCTCTGCAAGTATTTTATCTTCCTTGGCTTGGAAAGCTTTGAGTTATGCCAATCTTGTGTTAGCTACCAATGAGTTATTGGATTTCGATAGAAGTCCTGCATGGGAGCCTTGGTCTCCCCTGTGATATGTTTGTTAGAACATCCTATAGTCTTGGTTAAGCTCTTTTAAAGACTCCTTAAAAATGAAAATATTGTTGAGTGAACTTGTCTCTTTCACAATCGTTAAATGGTTCTAAAAGGACATCTATTTGGCACTATAAGTTTAACCCTTTTCTGGACCAAGTGGACTACTTACAAAAAAGAAATAATCTAGTCACCATTGGCTAGAAGAGTTCTCCTGGGTATTGTTTTATACTTTTTTGGGCCTAGGGGACTAAATCTATGAAAAAGCACATTTTTGTGTTAAGTTATAATTGCATTCCATCATCCTTCTTGCATAATTGAGCCTAATGTCGATTCCCACTTTCTCGTTATAAGCCTCTTGCCTCCGCAATTTACATCACCATCCAAGTAGTGCCTTTCATATATCCTTTGCAGATTGACACCCTGTACCCGTAGAGGAAACATTCCCTTGAGTGTCCATACCTTGCATGCACTTCCTTTCATTGAGAATAGGTACGTTCCACTTCTTGGAACTAGTTTCTTACTCATGACACTCATTTCCTCTCATGTATCATAACATTTATTTGCCTATGAAAAACCAAAAAAAAAAATGTGCGGGAAAATAATATTATCTCGTATCAGAAACAGTCGTGTCGCCTTTGAACATAGAAAAAGCTTTTGAGTCCACTTTCATCCAATTTTTTGGTTTATCATGACCTTAGAAACCCAAGCTCATTACTTAGAGTTTACTCCTTCGACTGGTTATTCTTCCAGTCCCTATGGAGAGTTTGTTGATGCCTCCTATATCGCAAATTTTTATCAATGATCATTATCAAGTCTATGTTGCCCGAGTTATCCATGTCTCATGATCTTGTTCAAATGAAGTCTATAATCATGTGTCAGCCATTTATCAGAATTCTTGACTTTTCATGTCGGTCATACCCTCAATGTATCTCAGAATCACATGAATTTGGTGTCCTACCTTGCACCCTGGGCCTACTTTTATCATGGGTAGGTAACTTTTAACCCAACAGATGACATTTCCTCATTGTTCGCTGACTGGGGGGGTTCCCTTGTGTTCGACGATAAGAGATATATTCATACATTGGGATTTTTGCAGTATCTTGGATTCAATTAGCCTTATTGGTGGTTTCCTTGCCTCCGTCGACAATTTTCCATATTGGATGCTATTCATAGGGTCCCTTTCATGCACTATTTGTATCTAGTGCATGCGAGGGATGCACATGGTCGTTGGTTCGTGAAAATCCTATTCGTACGAGCTCCTCCTAATCATCAAGCTATTGATTTATACCTCGTGCTAGTTGATGAGAGATGCCTTAATGTTCTCCTTTCAATGGGTTTCCTTCCATCAAATTTAGCTCATCTATTATGGAAATGAGACCTAGAGTCCTATGAGTACCTAGAGGCTTGCAATCATTAGTGGAAAGTTATCCCACCATCGATAGTTGGGAATACATAAATATCTCATGATTGATGGATTCTTCAAGTGTTCAACCTCAACACCCTTATTCACACTTGTGGAATATATTCGATTCCTTGATACATGCTTTCATTATCGGTGGGTTGTCTCACATTTGTTAATGGTATACCTTAATGACCGATAATCAAACAAAGTCTCATTGTGTTCGACCTCAAATCCTCTATTCATAGGATGTAGAATTACACCTTCGACAGATAGTGTAGAATACCTCCAATTTACAGTAGCAACATTCCTTATATGTTCATGTCTTTCATTGGACCAATACTTATATGACTTTAGTGATCATGGGAGATCAAACTGTACTCCATTGTATACATATATCTTTAGTTTATTTTGAGACTGGATTCCATTGCATATTGTTCGTGACTATGACATCCTATGGCATATGTCCACTTTGTATTGCCTATTCACGTCCATGGACATCTATTTGATATACTTCCACATGGATCTGTAGTATAATTCAAATTGGAAACCATGTGTATAAAGTCATTATGGATTGTAATATTCTCATGAGTAACTAGTAATTCCAGTTGAGTCTTCATTACTCCACTTCTAGGAATTATAATGTATTTCGACAATCACAGATAGTCCTCTGACCTCACACATTAGGGGGCATCTGTTACAACAAATTTTGCCTCACTCCATGCAACTTGCTTGGATGGCCTTCCATTACCCTCTGCAAACTTGAAGTCCTCTTTTTGTTCATTCTAGAGCCAAAGATTCACATTTTTACACATATATGTGCCCTATCAGTTATACAACAAGCATATACATAGGTTTCTCAATTATAGCCCACGTACATTGGGTTTGGTGCTCAAAAATTAAAAATTATGTCTGGTTTACATGCCATGTCACAGGATCCATGATCCTTGACCTTCCATATATTGGAAATGCTTCGAATTAGCCCTTCAGTTCCATTTGGAGGCTATAAATTGAGCCATATCCAAGCCTTGAAGACAATTCGACAATTCAACTTTGAGAGCAAAGACACTTTGGAGAAATTTCACTTCATATTGCGTCTATATCCCTTTGTCCTTGAAAGTCTGAACTTCTTGTGTTTAGCTCCCAAGATCTTCCTTCTTTGTGATGGATAACCTCATTGACCCTATATATGAGCTTGCCTTTGTGGAGGATTGAAGTGGTGGAGGCCCAGCTAGACAAACTTAGTTTCTCGGTTTCAATATGTGTCGTTACATAAGTTTGTCACCTATGTACTTCTGCTAACTATTTTAATAGAAATACTCTTTTCTCGTCCAATTGACATCTTGCAAATATTTGAATTATTATTCCATGTGTGTATTTGTCATGTATGTTAATAGATTATGCTAATTTATATGCTAAAATTATATATTATCACCATATGCTTGTGTATCTTGGTTGTTGAAGACAAGTTGCAGGTAGGATTTTAGCCTTGTCTTGTTAACATTTCATTTGTATAGCATACTTGAGATTAGAGTTGATTTCTGGGTGTCATTATGTCTATTTTGGTTTACCCCTAGCCATAGAGAGATTTTCCTCGTAACATTGTATCTTGTTGTTATGTTAAATTATGTATTTAATTGTTGTGCATGAACTTTGTGTATTTGGAAGAAATTTATATGTTGTTGTAATGAGTTGTTTAGATGCATTTCATTTTGGTTATTAGCATGTTGTATATGCATCTATTTTG
>ML809623.1:31662-43824 GCA_009831015.1 Picea engelmannii | reverse complement strand
TCAAAAGAACAACATTCAATAGTGCTCAATAGGTTATCGAGCTTCATTGAAAGAGAATATTTCGAAAGGCCACAACAAACCATTAGGCCTCTTTGAAAGAGCATATTTGAAAGGTCCCAATGAACTATTGGCATCTTCAAAAGAGCATATTTTGTAATGCCTTGATGAAATATGGGGCCTCCTTTAAACAATATCTTTCGATATACCTTAATGAACTATTAGGCCTCCTCAAAAGAACATCTTTGGAAAGGCCATGGAAAACTATAGATCCTCTTCAAAACGTCAACACCCATCCTTTGAACAAAATAAGTACTCAAAGGTCATTGGGAAAAAATTTAATATGGCCCATTAGCCATACTTTGAACAACAACTGTTGAATTTCCTTAATAGGCCATTGGGCCAAATTTTAGGAAATAAATATACAAATTCCCCAATAGGCCATTAAGATATTTCAAAAGGACAACTTTCTCAATACCCTGATAGACCATCGAGAAATTTTGAACAAACAACTTTCAAAATGTATCGATAGGCTATTAGATCATTTCAAAAAGATGATATTTCAAAGGCCTGAATAGGCCATCAGGCCCCATCAAAATATGCCATCCCACTTTGAAATAATAAGGAAAATGCCATTGGTTTCATTCGAAGGTAATTCTTTGAATGCCAACAAAAATGGGCTTTCAACTCGACAAAAAAACACTCCAAATAAAACAGAGGCCAATCGACCACTTCAAAGTTACTACTTTGAATGTGAAGAAGGGTCTAGACACCATGTTAGTCCTACAAATTTTGAACAACATTTGAACTTGGATAGTTTGAAGTCTCATTATAATGGAATTTATCCATATTGGCATTGGTATACATCCATGACAATACACACAAAGGAATTTGAGCTAGATATGGCCAAATATCTAATGCATAACATAAAATCAAATGCATAATGTAAATTTCAACCAAATAAACTTTAAGGCATATAGAATTACATAGGTATGCAACCTATTAATACAACCAACATGCATACAAAAAATTTGAATGCATATTGTAATTTAAGCCAAATTAAATCTAATGCATTTTAAATCCACCAAGCAAACAATTAAACCATGAAACAAATAAAACATCCATAAATTCCATTAACCAACTCATTCATAAGTGTACCACAACTTAACAACATAATTCTAAATAAGAATTCAATACAGAGATGGAACAATTATCTCTTGAATAAGATAGTCCAAGGAAACTTGTTGTTGGCGAACAATTTTCCACCCAATTGTAGGAAATCCTTTATGGATTCCCCCCCTAAGCTAAGATATGAGGCCACCAAGGGAAATGAAACTAGACTAGGACACTAGGTCACTCCCTCAACTTAATTTCTCTCAGGATCAACCAAACAATTTACCCTAGAACTCTTAAGGAAACACTCCAACCAACCTAGCCATGGCACTCCATACACTACCATACACAACACAAGGAAGGTATTCCTTTCTTTGCTAAAAAATCCCTTAGGAATCCTCTTCCCTCTTTTACTCTTCAATGATTGAAAAATGAGTTGAACTTGCTACTGACCTTTCGGAGCAACTCAATAGGGTCATCTCTTGGCTCTTGCACACACAATCAGAAACAATTTATAAGGATAATGGGTATTTGTTTTATAAAACCTAGTGATGAGCCTCATTATTTTCCATTCTAAAGGCTCGTATTTGGCACATTTTTCCATCATAAAATGACTTAATGTTTTATTTTAACCATATTTAATAGTTAGTCATGGGTATTTTGTATGTTTCTTAATGAGTGAATTATTGAGGTGGATTTTTGCGTATAATATACCTTTTTGCACCAACGTTTTATTCAAAAGACATGTATTCCACCAACTAGGTTGAACTGTAGGAGTCAAGGGCACCAACCTCCTAGAAATAGGGGATTTTTTATCCTTGAATGAGCTACCAACCAAATATCAAGGGAAATTGTATATACCTACCCCCAAGAGCGCTCCTTGTGCATTTATCACCACTTGTGATCAACAACAGTTTGAATATACAGATGCAAATGGATGAGATCCCTCATTTACTCATTTATCTCCTTGATTTAGGAAGGGAGGTTGAATTCTCTATCTATATATAGGCCTCTAGTCTAGGAGAGACATATATCTAATTTTGGAGAAGTATTGTTTGGTGTTGGCCCTTTGTTAGGGAATAAATCGAAGATTCAGGAAGAAATATGAAGTACAAACTGCGCGAAAGGCACAATGACTGAGAATGGGTCGAAGTGGTCAAAGAAGTAGAAAAGAAGGAGAGAAGTAAGGGAAAACGAGTCGTTGAACAAGAAGATCGAGGAAGGTAGATTAGCAAGGAAGATGGTTCGTGGACAACTCAGCAAGTGGAAAAATCCACCAATGGATGCTTTGGAGCACCGCGCGGGAAAGAAGGAAAAATCCCTGAAAACGTTGGTCAAGTTGACCTAGGGTTTTAGACACCTAGGATTTTGGGATCTAGGGTTTTGACACCTAGACATTTTTCATGTAATGTATAAATAAAGGTCTAGAGGACCTGGGATGAGTTCGTTCTGAGTTCGTCATTGTGGATTAAGGGAGTAATTATTATTGATCACATGAGAGAAGCATTGTGTTGTGATAATATTGTTGTATTGTAAGATCTTCAGCTGGGTGCGGAGATCAACCTTGTAGTTGGGTGCGCAAGGAGGGGAGAGAATAAGAAAAAGAGAGAGATATATGCAAGCTAAGTGCATAGATAGAACTGTATGTTTTCATATAATATATCAAGAAACACAGTTATGTGGATGTAGCGCTAGGGAGAGGGTGAACCACGTATATCTTGTTGTTATGTTTCATTGATGTTGTGTTCTTTGCCTTATGTTATTTTGTTATTGCATTATTGTGCTAGATCTGAGATATAGTTGTGCGAAGTACACTTAAGTTGGTAAAGAATAAATATCTCTCTTTGTTTTATTTCCCTGGAACCACTTTGCATTTCCTCTGGTTGTAGACACCTGTGTCCTGCAACCCCCTATTACTACTTCAGGTGAGATTGTATCTGCTCCACATGTGTTTTCGAAAAGGCCAGTAGTTAGGGATTGTTGGTGTGTTGTTAGAGTTGAACCCTAGGTCTTCCCCTGTGCCAACATGTGTCAATGTTTTGAAGACTTGTACTGAGAACTCAGAGCTTTCCTACTCCTAATGTATTACTTATATTTATGAAATAGATATGGTTTTGCTTTCAATCTATTAAGGTTTCTTTTAGGGTCCTTGTGCTTCTTAGGTAGGGCACATCCAATAGGGATGAAGGACCCTGCTACTATTTATGTAGTTTTCATGCATATTATTTAGTGCCTAGATAGTATTGCATTATCTCTTAAAGTTTGATATTGTTTTGAATGATCACTTTCAGTTTTGTTAATATTATGACTAACTGGCTAGTTGCAGCAACATCCTGTAGAAATGTTCAATAACCTTTTGGAGCACTCTTTGGTGCCTCCCAAGGATAAGAACCTTAGATTCATTTCATTTATTTATAGTCTATCTTTGTTCATACTTTAAAGGATTTGCACTACCTTTTTAGACTCCATTTTGCTTCCTGTAGAAACTGTACAATTTCTATAGAACTGCAGAGCTCCTGTAGGTTTGTTTTAGCTTCTGATTTTGACTTAGCTTAATCTTATTTTCCTGAAAGATTAAATAAACAATAAAAGGACATTTATATTGATATTGATCAAAGGGTTAGCTTGTTTTATTCATGCATTAGTGTAACTTTACTTCCATTATGGTTTTTTTTCATAGTTTAGAAATTTACTTCTATTACAGTTTTATGTCATAGTTTAGATTGTATTCATCTTTTTTCTTCAGTTTTACTTTCTTGATTCAATACTCTTTAATTCAATTAGAATAATTTATTTTCATGCAATCTATATTAGATATACTTTCAAAATGGTTTGTTTCCTTCAAGCAATTAATTCAGAGTTATTTTCTGTCACTAGATTTTCCTACACATTTTCAACATTTGCTTAGTCTCAAACCTTTGCTACCAACAATTGCATACTTCACATACAATACATAGCATCTATTAAGTTTGTTTGAACGTCGTGTTCACAGGTATAGGAAACCAAGGGTACAGTAAATCATTGCTACTATTCCTAGGACCATCACCGTTTGGTATCGTTGTTGGGGAGGCGTTGAATTCTGCATGTTATTTTCTTTTTGTTTTCTTTTGTGTGACTTGGAGAAGTAAAAAGGATACCGCATTCACAAGGCCAAATTCACTATGGAAATTTTGTATTTTAACATCCCAAGTGCTTTCACTTCGTGTGAGCATTGATAACTCATTGTCACAATCTCTTTAAACATTAAATATCAGAGAAAAAAAATAAAAATAAAAATAAAAAATAGTTTTTCACTTTCTTTTGATTTCATGAATGACTAGACCTAGATATAGGAAAGGAAAATTTTTACCAAAAACCCCCACCACAAAAACAAGTCCAAGCAATCTAAATATGGTCCTAAAACACTAGAAAGTTTCTTGGAAAGGGAAGATAGATATTTTGAAAATATTTCAGAAGAGAGTCAGTCCTCATCTCGTGTCATGGCTGGTGAAGAAGAAATATTTGAGTTCCCTATTTGGGAATTCGATGGAGAAGCCAAGATGAAAAACATTGATCCTTCTGCTTTACCTCATTTTCATGGGCTTGTCTCTGAATATCCTGACACTTTATTGTTTGAGTTTGCAGTTATATGCAAGACATATGATTATACCACTCATGAACAAAAGCTCAAACTTTTTCTTTCTACTTTTTAGGATTGCTCTCTAAGATGGTTTATGATCTTGGATGGAAATAGTATCACAACTTGGGATCAAATGAAAATTTCGTTAGTGAAAGATACATAGACTATTATATAGAAAGAGATACAAGGGATGATATTTTCAAAATGACACAAGGACCTGATGAATCTCTAGAAGACTTTGAAGAGATATTTCAACTAAGCTATAAGAGAGCTCAAAATTTCACTCTAGACGAAGACTCACTCAATCATGTCTTACTCAGAGGAGTCAGAGAAGATATGACAGAAACAATGAATCTCCTATCCAACCAATATATATATCAGTTAGATTATGATGATATCAAAAAAATATTTAAGAACCACTCAAGGTCCTCCAGAAAGAAAGGTAGAAGCAGTAGAAGTGTGGTATCTCAATCTTATAACGCTACAACTCATATAAAAAATTAATTAGGTGGATCAATAGAGGACATGAAGATTGATATTTTACACTCTTTAGGCATGCAAATGGATACCTTACAAATAAAAATAAACAGGAGGAAGAAGAGAAGGCATTGGATATCTATTGTCCCAAATGCACTAAAAACATCCTATAAATGAGTTCCCTTTAGACCTTATAGATGTTTGTTGTATTTTCAAAGAAAATCATTCAACTAACAAATGTCTTTTTCCAGGATTGAAAGATACATTTCGAGGAGAATAGGAGAATGTGGAACCACTATACTTCATCAATCAAAGAAGGCCTACAGCACCAAGACCATTTCAAATAGGTTTGAACTTAAATCCTGCTCAAAATTTTAGTGCATATAGTTCTCAAGTGTATCCTCAACCATGGTATAACCCAACACCTTGGAAAAATCTAAACCATTGGCAATACCAAGGACCTCCAATTCCTCCTCCATCCCAATATTTTCCTAGCATGCCAAAAAATTAGTGGAATCAACCATCACAAGGATGGAGGACATAAAATTCCCAACAGCCTGCATTACCGCCTCCTCCTCCTCCTAAAAAAAACACTACTCAAAACAATATTCCTCCTAAGGAACCTCAAATACCTACTCAAATTTCAAATCTGAACAATAGGAAATTCCAACATGTATACAACAATGATTCAACTTATCAGACTTGTTCTATGGAATTATAAGAGATAAATCTTAGATCAGGAAAAAAAATTCAAAAACAACTGAATCTCATAGAAAATGAAGAATCTGAGAAAGCAAATATTACCTTACCTCAAACACAAACACTTCCTTACCCTGAGATATTACAAGAACATAAAACTTATACATTCAAGGAAAAATGACTTTTAGGAGAGATTAAGAATTTGGGCATAAAGATACCTCTCTTACAAGCTCTTAAAGATATTCCCATTTTCAACAAGTATATCAAGGGAAAATGCATTATAAGACCAGGAATAAAAAGTAAATATTCTCCTACCATAAATGTCATAGGGAAATTAGCTTACCTTATGCATGGGAAGTTGATTGTACCTTAATACTTGGATCCATGGAGTCCCTTAGTAAATCTGCATATTAATAACACCTTAGTAAAGAATATTTGTATTGATCTAGAATCTGCAATCAATGTTGTGACTAAGGTTACTATGCTAAGACTCAAACTTCAGATATTTTTTAGAGATACACCAACTCTGCAGCTAACAGACAGATCTATAGTCAAACCTGAAGGAATGTTGGAACATATCATAATCTCCATTGATTCTTGGGAGTACCCTACTGACTTCCTATTCCTTCAACCCAAGTCTCAATCCAATGGATACCCTACAACTAGAAAACATATCTACAGTCAAACCTAAAGGAATGTTGGAACATATCATAATTTCCACTGATTCTTGGGAGTAGCCTATTGACTTCCTAGTCCTTCAACCCAAGTCTCAATCCAATGGATATCCTCTCATTTTGGGAAGGCATTGGCTGACCAAAACAAATGCATGCATTGGTTGTAGAGCAGGCAATATGACCATCATCGATGGGATTTCCCAAAAAAAAATAGTTTTTTACCCTCCTACCCATCAGATACAGCTAATACACGACGGGGCTCTCCTGATTTTTCCATTGTTTACACCTATACCTACACTGCACATTTTGATCACAAAAACCAACAATAAATACTTCATTCCAACCAAAGATAAAAATAAATTTTCCTATGTGGGTGGAAGAGGAAAATTACTTGACATAAACAACTTCCTACCCCATATATACAATTCACACTTCCTTGGGTGATAGTACAATTGATGAGGACACTTTCCTTGAAATATTTCTACAAAATCAATATCTAGAAGATGCGAAAATAGAAGGGATAAATGATGATAACATATCTGAACTTTATGTAGAAAATGACAATGAATTATGGACATATTTGTTTACTACTGAGACAGAAGATCCAACTATAAAAACCATAGATATCATCCCTGTAATGAAATACATATTTAAACAAGAACTCCAAAAGTTGCTTGATGTCAGTTTCATATATCCTATTTCAAATAGTGAATGAGTCTCTCCTCTATTTATTGTCCCAAAGAATAAGTGGAGGATATGTGTGGATTATCGGGAGTTGAACAAGGCTACCAAAAAGGACCATTTCCCCCTACCTTTTATTGACAAATTATTGGATGTCTTAGCTGGGAAGCAATACTTTTCCTTTCTGGATGGTTTTAGTGGATACAACCAAATTCAAATCAGTCTTGAGGATCGGGACAAGACCACCTTCACTTGTCCCTAGGGTACATTTGCATACAAAGTCTTACCTTTTGGTCTATGTAATGCCCTAACCACTTTTCAAATAGAAATTCTCAGCATCTTTTCATAAATCATCCATGATAAAGTTGATATCTATATGGATGACTTTACCCCTTATGAAAATTCATTTGATGAGGCCTTGGACAATCTAGATAAGGTTCTTCAAAGATGTAGAGAAATGAATCTATCCCTTAGCAATGAAAAATGCAATATGATGATGAATGAAGGGATTGTTTTAGTACATCATATGTCCTCCAGAGGGATTGAATTAGAAAAAGATAAGACCAAAATCATCACTTTACTTCCTACCCCTTTGAAACCAAAACATATAAGAATATTTATCAGACATGCAAGATACTATAGAAGGTTCATCAAGGATTTCAGTAAGATAACATCTCCTCTCTTTACCTTACGATCCAAAGATGTAGATTATTTTTGGACCCTAAACTGCCAACTAGATTTTGAGGAAATAAAATAAAAACCCTTAATCACTCCTATATTACAAGGTCCCAATTGGGATATTCCATTTCACATTCACATTAATGCATCGGACAAGGTTGTAGGAGCATTCTCAGGACAGAATGAGGAAAATAAACCCTATGCAATTTATTCATAACTAAAAATATGGCTAGTGTTGAGATCAATTATATTGTTACAAAGAAGGAAATTTTAGCGGTTATTCATGCTCTAAATAAATTCATACATTATGTTACAAGGTATACAGTTTTTGTACATACAGATAATGCTTCCATTAGATACTTAATGAATACACATGACATTAATGGTAGGATGATTAGATGGTTTCTATTATTACAACAATTTGA
Organism: Picea engelmannii; assembly: GCA_009831015.1. NCBI lineage: Eukaryota > Viridiplantae > Streptophyta > Pinopsida > Pinales > Pinaceae > Picea > Picea engelmannii. The sequence continues at coordinate 35,461 of ML809623.1, read as the reverse complement.
TCTAACAATACTTGATAAGACTGGAAAGAAAAATGTGTTGATGTTTATATGATTCTCAGATCATATAGTTATTTTCTTATGATTAATAACAAGATTCACTTTCATACATTAGTTATCATAGAATAACTATACACTTAAAATCTCAACTATAAAAATGCAACGAAAATAAAAACATCTAGAAATATTAACCATGCACAGTAGATACAAGAACACAACACAAGAACACAAGAGTTTATCCTGGGAAACCCAACCTTGGTAGAAAACACAAAAACCTTTCTATAGAAGAATTCGGTCCAAGATATTACTAATACATCATCATCAATAACCAAAATACCATACAAAGAAGATTGTCCCCAAGCCTAGCATCACCAAGACCTAGCTCCTCAATAATATGACCAAGAATAACCAAGCAAGAGCTTCTCCAAGTGTGGCGCACTCTCCAAGACAATGAGAACCAATATATAGCGAAATAACACAACTTCCTTGCGCGCACTGCAAAAAGGAGAATTGCTCACCTGTCCAAATGAAATGATTCAGTCCTATATTTATACTAATCTGGGCGCCATTCTGGGGTCAACTTCTTATTTATGGGTATTCAATTACTTTATTATTTTCCTATGAGGTTGACTTCTATTCCTGGGTCTTCAACTTCTTCCTGGGGGTTTTGTAATGGTGTAGATAGGTCTTCTTGTACTTTCTTGTGGAGAATGACTGCCCAAAGTTGCAAATATCCAACACTCCCTCTCAATGAGGGAGGCATTCTCCATACTTGGATTTCTTTTGTCATAGAAAGGTTGTCTTCATGAGCCATGTTGAATCTCTGCACATGCATTCCATCCCAGAATATGCATGTGATAGCATCTCGATTCCATCCACTCTTTTTCAGGAGAAGGACTATACCTAGTCCATTCACCACTAGAAAATCCATGTGAGTGAATGAATCATTACCCTTGGTCATATCAGCACTAGCATAGCCCTGTGCGTGACCAATTGTTGTGGTTGCAACAAACCCTCTTTTTACTTTTTCTTTTACAAGCGAAAGGAAAAGGTTCCCCTACTAAAATTTTGATCATATTGCCTAATCCTCTACTATTGGATTCTATGTTGTTTCTTTGCCTATCTTGAGGGAGTTTGTTGGATCAATCTTAGTTGATGATTATATTTGATAGTGTTCAATTTTATCTTTTGATCATAGATGATTACCTTCAAAAAACCTCTCCTCCTTATTTTCTTCACTCTTAGTACTTGTTCATAAACTTTCTTAATGAAAAAGACATAATATGTTTCTCATGTGTTGGTAAATTTCATATTAATCACATAACTGATTTCATATCTCTCTGTGGTTGCAAGAACAGGTTAGCATGATATCATTTTTACAATTGCTCTAGCTTTGAGAAGCATGTGGGGGGATCCTTTGATCTTCTTCCTCTTTTATCCTACCATTTATTTATTGAGTGTTCCCTCTCTCTTATTATATTATTATCTCTAATTAAACCCCTTAGTTGGATTCTATTATTCGATAGATTTCCAACACCTGTAACCATGCTTGAATCTGAGTTTCGGATAAAAAGTTATGGTTTCTCGAAGTTTCCTAAGTATTCACTCACCTTTCCACCTCACTGCCATGTGGAATCCATGTGGTTTCCTATCACTTATGTCATCCTACTTGGTGTTGATGTAGAAACCATTACCTATCTTGATATTCGTCGGGATCTACTTGCTTCACGTCCTCCCAGCCTTCCGACTGCATTCCCTAACAACAACGTCGTCGAGCCTAATCGTCGAAGGAGCTCGCCTCTCCCTAGAACTTGGACTCTCCTGACTCCATTCTCCAATGATGATTCCACCTATCCTATTTCATCATTAGAGCTATATTCACTCATGGTCTTTGACCACACCGAATCCATTCTCGACGAAAACAGATCCAGAGACTCTCGGAAGCCAAAGATCGATAGTCCCTGTCCCCTCGACAACTCTCAGTTAGTTAATAGTTAACCAACCCCAGCCTCACTCAACCACCACATTGGCATCCTCAGACACGTGTCACTACCACGACCTGTCACTTGAATGATATGTGCACCCATCCTCAGTTTGACACTCGTCATCCCTCGTCGTCAGCGATCCATCGTCGTCAACAATTTTTCTGCTCTTCCTCGTCGTCGATGATCCCTTGTCGTTGACACTCCTTGTCATTGGTGACGACGATGGAATCCCTTGTCGTTGACACTCCTTGTCATTGGTGACGACGATGGAATCCCTTGTCGTTGACACTCCTTGTCTATTACCTCATCATTGTCGATGATCCCTCATCATTGGTAATCCTTCCATCCTTACTCCTCACTCGAGTGGGGCCCTCTCTAGTCCCCTTTACACCTTAGGACACACTAGCTACCACATTGACATCCTAAGTAAGCCTAAATAATGGAATCTAGGAGGCGTTGGGATTCAACTTGCCTATACATATCTAGTTTTCTCATGTTTTGTATTCATATTGTATCATTTTAGTATATTTTTCTTTAGTTTGTCAATATTTTTGTTCGATTCCAATTATGTACATTGTTTTTCTTTATTTTTATTGATTTTTTTTTATTTTTTTATTTATTTATTTTTTTTTTTTTATTTCATTTATTTGTTTATTTGTTTTTAGTATATGTTTTATTTTGTAAATATTTTTATCTATTTATTTTATTTTTATTTTTATTTTTAATTCATGTATATAATAATAATTTATTTTAATTAATTTTATTTTTACTTTTTTATTTATTTAGTCATTTTAATTCAAATTTCTCTACATGTATATATATTTGTAATTTTCTTTTTACCTTTTTTCTTTTACCCATCTCTCCCTAGGCCCTATTTTCTAGGCTTCCCTATAATATAAGGATTTCCTAAAAATAAGAATTCCATGTATTATAGGGAGTTCTAGAAAATACTTAGACTTATATTTGAAACTTCTCTCATCAAAGTTTTAAAACATGAATATGATATAATATAATATAATTATTCTTTTATATTATAATTATATTATATTAAAACTATATTATATTATAACATATTTAATTAATGTATATATTAGAAAATCAAGTGAAAAATATACAAATGTGAGGGAAATATCTCTAGCGATGTTACCATCCCACATCACACATCACACATCTCTTACTTTATTTCAAAAATCATTTCAATAAAGTTTAAAGAAGGAAAAGCATAATTTAATTTAAATGACAAAGACATAATATGTTTCTCATGTGTTGGTAAATTTCATATTAATCACATAACTGACTATGCTCACTCTTCCCACTCCGACCATCTGACCCCGACCTAGTCCATTGGAGTGGATTGGTCAAAGTTCACCCCAACTCCTCCACCTTATCACTCTGAACGCCTAACCTCGACAGACCTTCCATGCACGTCTTTCAATGGGGGTGTATTATTTTATTTTTTTTCATTTTTTTGTTTTGTTTATTAGTTCTTTTTTGTTTTTTGTTTTTAATTTAATTTAATTTGATTTATTTATTTATTAATTTATTTTATTTTTTATTTAATATTATTTTTAGTTTTTCATTGATGTATAGTTTTATGCAATTAATATGAATAAGGAACGTGAAGTGGTCTAATGGTTAAAAACATGTGTTTCATCCTTGGAGGTCACAAGTTTGAATCTAGTTGGGGGTAGGGTATTTTTTGTAAATATCATTTTTAATTGATTAGGTGTAAATTTCGTTTTTAACTCTGCAAATAATATTTTTTCTATGTTTTGTTTTTTGTATTATATTTTTATTTTTTTATTATTTTCTTGATT